>JASANA010008309.1:0-26581 GCA_030248095.1 Ptycholaimellus sp. GST1_10
CGCAGCCCCAGAGCCCCACGGATTCCTTGCCCTCCTTCCCCTCCAGCGCTACAACCATCTCCAGCCCCTCCTCTCCATTGGAACCAGTGTCCTCTGTGCCATCCCCCGCCTTGCAGCCCGCCTCGGCCTCACAGAACCCCAGCTGCCTGGCTTCCCCACCCCATCCTCCAGCGAGTTCAAGCTCCGAGCAGCAGTCAAGGACTCCCTGCTCAAGGACATCAACCTCGCTGCCTACCAGGCCCTCGTCGCTGATGCAGCTCAAGCAGACCAGCGTCCAGCCCAACCAGCAGCCCGTCGTCTCCGCCTCCAGCTACAGGCCCAAGTCGACTCCGAAGGCTGCATCCGGGTCGGCAGTCGCTTCTCAGCAGCCGAGCCCTCCGGCCTCCCTCCGCTCCTTCTCCCCCAAGGTCATCTCCTAGACCTCCTCATCCTTGATGCCCACCTCCGGCTAGGACACGCACCCAAGTCTGTCATCCTGGGCTACCTCCGCCAGCACTACTGGTTCACCAAGGGCAAGCTCACCGTCGCTTCGGCCCTCCGGCGTCTCTGCCAGCCCTGCCGGATCTGCAAAGCACCTCGCCTTGCCCGCCCCGCTGACGCTCAGCTCCCACCCCAGCGCATCAGCCTCAACCGCCCCGCCTTCTCCGACATCCTCGTTGACCAGGCAGGCCCATTCTACATCCAGCTCCCCAGCGGCCCAGTCAAACGATGGGTCCTCGTCATCAGCTGTGCCGCCTGCAGAGCCTTCCATCTGGAGCCCCTCAAGGCCTACAGCGCCCACGCCGTCTGCAACGCCTTCGACCGCTTCTGGAGCCGTCGTGGCCTCACCACCGGCACCATCTGGCTAGACAACGCCACTGCCTTCCAGGCTGCATCCAATGCCCTGGAGCCCATCCTCCGCTTCCGCCAAGGCCTCCCTCTCCCCATCGGCCTCGTCGCCTCCAAGCACAACCTCCAGTTCCAGCTGACCCCCGTCAAGTCTCCCTGGCACCAAGGAGGAGTCGAGAAGATGGTCGACCTCCTCAAGGCCTCCCTCAAGCCCTGCCTCCTCCACAACCCAGTCGACGATGACGCCTTCCACACCCTTCTCACCCGCATCGAGGCAGCGATCAACTCCCGTCCACTCTGCACCCTCAGCGACGACCCCAATGACTTCCGCCTCCTCACCCCTGCTGCTGTCATGGCCTCCGCACCTCTCCCAGAGCTGGCCGTCACCTGGTAGGAACTGCCCCGGCAGCTGGCAGAGGTGGTTAGAAGGCCTTAGTGGTCTCCAGTACCATGCTGTAGTCCTGGGTGGCTCTTGACGGCATCCATCATTGTCAGGAAGTCTGGAAGGCTTCCAGCGGCAGCAGGAAGTCTTAGCAGCCTCCAGCGTCAGGCTGGAGGTCTTGGCTGTCAGTGGTGGCAGACAGGAGACCTTGGCCACCAGCGGCAGTGAGTAGAAGGCCTTGACCACCAGCCGTGGCAGGCAGGGGGCCCTGAGCCACTGGTGGTATCTAGACAGAGGCTTGAGTGTCCTCCAACCAAGGTAGGAAGTCTCAGTGGCCTCTGGTATGTGCTGGAGGCTTGGGAGACTGGCAGTAACAATCATAAGACATGTCAGCTTTCAGAAGCATGTTGGAGACCTAAGAAGCCAGTGGCAGCTGGCAGGAGGCTCTGGCAGCCTCCAGTGGGCAGTAGGTCTGTCCGTGCTTGCATGGCAAGTGGAGTTGCTGGGAGAGAGCACTGGTTTCATGATGGCTCTGTGTGGAAGATTGCCACTGTTCTTGTTGATTGGTAGCCACTTGTAGTGCTGTCATCTGTTGCATTGCCGAAGTGGCGCTGGCTGAAGCTGAGCTGGCAGAAGGAGCTCTGGCTGGTCTAGATGCAATAGGTAGGTCTAGATGCAACAGGTCCTCCCTGGTTGGTCTAGATGCAACAGGCATAGGGGGTGAGGAGTGTAGGGATGAAGAGTGTAGCATGAGCTGTTGCTGTGCTTTATGCCAGCGAAGACGCTGTCCATCTGTCTGTACGTTTATGGGCAGTAGCAGGGCTTGGCTTTCCGGTTCCATTTCAGGTACTCTCGTTTCGGGTACTCTTCCCTCCCGGTGGCCAAAGAGATGGTGCCGCAGAATAAGTTGTTCTTGTCGCTTCTGTCAACAATGGGCAGGGCGGTGGCAAGGCGGAGTAGGTGGGCACTGATTTGGTTGCCAGTGCAAATCATGAGACGCAACACTGACTCTCAAGACGTGGCTGCTGTTGTGAGTCGAAAGAAGCGAGAAGGAAGAGATTTGCATGTCACTTGAAGTTCAAATCTGGTGGGTGACGAGTTGGGGTTGGCAGCGCAATTTGTCGATGCCTTTGCAATTTGCAATTTGCAATTTGCCTCCAGCATCTTGGTGGAAGCCTGGGCAACTGGTGGCCACAGCTGGGAGTCCTTGGCAGCTTCTGGTGGCTGGTAGGAACTGCCCCGGCAGCTGGCGGAGGTGGTTAGAGGGCCTTAGTGGTCTCCAGTACCATGCTGTAGTCCTGAGTGGCTCTTGACGGCATCCAGCATTGTCAGGAAGTCTGGAAGGCTTCCAGCGGCAGCAGGAAGTCTTAGCAGCCTCCAGCGTCAGGCTGGAGGTCTGGGCTGTCAGCGGTGGCAGACAGGAGACCTTGGCCACCAGCGGCAGTGAGTAGAAGGCCTTGACCACCAGCCGTGGCAGGCAGGGGGCCCTGAGCAGCTGGTGGTATCTAGACAGAGGCTTGAGTGTCCTCCAACCAAGGTAGGAAGTCTCAGTGGCCTCTAATATGTGCTGGAGGCTTGGGAGACTGGCAGTAACAAGCCGAAGACATGGCAGCTTTCAGCAGCATGTTGGAGACCTAAGAAGCCAGTGGCAGCTGGCAGGAGGCTCTGGCAGCCTCCAGTGGGCAGTAGGTCTGTCCGTGCTTGCATGGCAAGTGGAGTTGCTGGGAGAGAGCACTGGTTTCATGATGGCTCTGTGTGGAAGATTGCCACTGTTCTTGTTGATTGGTAGCCACTTGTAGTGCTGTCATCTGTTGCATTGCCGAAGTGGCGCTGGCTGAAGCTGAGCTGGCAGAAGGAGCTCTGGCTGGTCTAGATGCAATAGGTTGGTCTAGATGCAACAGGTCCTCCCTGGTTGGTCTAGATGCAACAGGCATAGGGGGTGAGGAGTGTAGGGATGAAGAGTGTAGCAGGAGCTGTTGCTGTGCTTTATGCCAGCGAAGATGCTGTCCATCTGTCTGTACGTTTATGGGCAGTAGCAGGGCTTGGCTTTCCGGTTCCATTTCAGGTACTCTCGTTTCGGGTACTCTTCCCTCCCGGTGGCCAAAGAGATGGTGCCGCAGAATAAGCAGTTCTTGTCGCTTCTGTCGACAATGGGCAGGGCGGGGGCAATGCTTGAGGCTTCTGGGGAGACTGCAGCCATGAGCAGAAGACTCAGGGGGCTTGTGACCGCAGTAGAATGCTCTAGGCAGCTGCGGCGGTGGTAGGAGGCTCCTAGAATCCGCAGTGGCAATTGGAAGGTCCTTATAGCCTGTGGTGGAGATTGGGGAGGTCTTGATGGCCAGTGGGGGTGACCAGGAGACCTTGGCAGTCTCCGACGGCAGGCAGGGGCCTTGACATCTGGTGGCAGTGGGCTGGAGGCCTTGGGCAGCCTCCAGCAGTGGGCGGGAAGCTCTGGCAGCCTCCAGTGTCATGCTGGAGGCCGGGGCAGCTGGCCATGGGGGTTGAAGGTCTTGTTAGCCAGTGGCAGCTGCCAGGAAACCTCGATAGCTTCCGGTTGTGGCAGGAAGCCTTGGCAGCCTCCAGTCGTGGCAGAGGCCTGGGTGGCTGGTGGTGGCAGGAGCCCCCTGGCAGCCAGCGGGAGTGGATGGAAGGCCTTTTCAGCTTCCAGTATCATTCAGGGGGCCTGGGCAGTTGGCGGCAGCAGGCAGAAGGCCTGGACAACTTCCAGCAGTGACAGGAAGCCTTGGCTGCCTCCAGCATCTTGGTGGAAGCCTGGGCAACTGTACCCGTTTCAAATTGGACCTTGAATTCGTGGTAGATGGGAGCTTTATCATTGCAAGTTTGAGGCCGGGGGAGATATTGGCCTAGAACCGATTCAAATTCACTTCTTGGTAACCTCCCTCGGCCTCAGAACTGCTACCCTGGCTTGACCCATGGTAGCAAGCGGCCTACCATGACTTTTCTATGATTTTTCAGTGATATTTTATTAATGTATCTATGTTGCTTGCTTGACTGGCATGATTCTAATGACGATAAAAGCAGCCTTTAGGCTTCTGGCACCTAACTCACACTTTTCTAAAAACGGAAGATGATTCCCATTTATATAATGGGAGAGTTAGTGGAAGAGGAAGAGGAAGCTTGGCATAGGGGCCTGTACAAGCAATGAATGATCACGATTTCTATCAGAGATTCAGGTAGATTTTTCGACTTTCTTTCACTCATATCTTTGGCATGCTTTTATCCTGATGGTTTGCATCCAGGTTTGATCGGGGAGCAGTTCGAGAGCTGGCCAGACGATTTGTGCCAGCAAAAGCAGGGCGGCAGGCACGAGAGCTGGCACCTGAGCAAGAAATGCTGCTCGCCCTCCGCTTCCTCTCCTCCAACGTCTTCTACATCCACAACGGGGACTTGGGCGGGGTGTCTACTGGAGCAGCCTACGCGGCAGTCTGGCGTGTGCTCGACTCCATTGCTGCTGCAGCTGACGACTACATTCGCTGGCCATCCCCAGCTGAAGCACGCCGCTCCAAGCGCTCCTTCTTCCAGGACCATGGCCTTCCCGGTTTGCTCATTTTGCCAGCATCTAGTTCTGCTTTAAAGTAGAGACATTTATGGCTAAGCCTAAGCCTAAGCCTAAGCCTAAAACTACGGCCCACCACCAGGACTTCCTCAAAACTGGAAACTGGCCAAGGACTGTCTGTACCTGGACTGCGCCGCCACCAGCCACTTCAAACTCGGACACACCTCTGAGGCCCAGAGGCCCGGAACTTTTGCCGGCCTCCAGGCCTCCCAGTTCAGTCTCTGGGACTGCCAGATTGGGAACTGGTGTGATGGCGTCCTCCGCAGCTGGAACTGGAGTGATGGCGTCCTCCGCAGCTGGAACTGGAGTGATGGCGTCCTCCTCGTCATCCACCAGGCCACCATCACCGGCAACCACATCCAGAGCCAGGCCTTCATCTGCCGTTGCGACTGGACCTTCCAGCAGATAGTCGCACCACTCAAGGAAGAGGCCTGGGTGGAGAGCTGGAACGTTGCCTTGAGTCTGAGAGCAGCAGCAAGGAGAGGAGCACTCCGGTTGCACTGCTGGCCATCTGGACCCGGCTCTGCCACTGACTTCCAGTTGCTCTGCTCCCCTAAATACCGGGAGGGCTTCTCTACCACTTCCTGAGTCCCTAAGTCTTCAAGAGGACAAAACCTCCACATAAACCCACCGCACGAGGCATTCTGCATCTGCAACGGATCATCTGCCTGTCCAAGCATGCCTGCTCATTGTCCAAACCCAGAGCAGAGGCCGGTGTCCCCAACAGGTGGCCCGACAATGGCCCAAGCTACTTCATCACCTGGCTGCTAGACCAGCTACAGCAGCCATTTCCTTAGTTCACTGTCAGTACATTCAAGCTCCTGGACAACCAGAAAGGCCTGGGACAGGCCAGCCTGCTTAGTGAAGCTTATCTGCCCAGCTCCCAGAGCCTGCGTCAACAAACTGGACTCACTGGATTGAATTGGGATTGGCCTCTGCTCTCTCATTTCTCACTGCAACATCAACCAAGTGAGCAGTAACCTCAGAAGACAATTCAACTCAGGATCAAGAAGCATGCCCAGCACAGCTGCGATGAGACAAGCATCTGTCCGCCCACGTGCACATGCACAGAGACCACCACTGACTGCCATGACTGCAGTCTCTCTGCCGTCCCCCCACATCTCCTGCCGTACCCCAAGTCCATGGACTCAAACAACAAACTGGAGTTTTGAGACACTGGGAACGGCCACGCCAGCACTGACATCATCTCTACCGGCTGCCTCCAAGATCTCATCTACTCCTCCCATCAAGCCTCCCAGTCAACAACCTTCAATTCAGCTACTGGATGCAGTGAGTTTGAAAGCAACAGCCCAGGACCCATTCGCCTGCCCTTCTTCATTGCCCAACCATTCGAGCATGAGCTTCACTGGCAAGGACCGTTACATGGACCCAGACACATGTGCCTACAACTACGGCCCGCCACCAGGACTTCCTCAAAAACTGGAAACTGGCCAAGGACTGTCTGTCCCTGGACTGCGCCGCCACCAGCCACTTCAAACTCGGACACACCACCAACCAAACCTCATTACTGCTGGGTGATGAGGATGCGGTGGTGGAGCGCTCTAGCCTTGCTCTGCACCAAGTTTGCCCTGGCCACCATCTGCCCCAGCTGATACCCGGGACTTTTGCCGGCCTCCAGGCCTCCCAGTTCAGTCTCTGGGACTGCCAGATTGGGAACTGGAGTGATGGCGTCCTCCGCAGCCTCCTCGTCATCCACCAGGCCACCATCACCGGCAACCACATCCAGAGCCAGGACTTCATCTGCCGTTGCGACTGGACCTTCCAGCAGATAGTCGCCCCACTCAAGGAAGAGGCCTGGGTGGAGAGCTGGAACGTTGCCTTGAGTCTGAGAGTGGCAGCGAGGAGAGGAGCACTCCGGTTGCACTGCTGGTCATCTGGACCCGGCTCTGCCACTGACTTCCAGTTGCTCTGCTCCCCTAAATACTGGGAGGGCTTCTCTACCACTTCCTGAGTCCCTGAGTCTTCAGGAGGACAAAACCTCCACAGAACTCACCACACGAGGCATTCTGCATCTGCAACGGATCATCTGCCTGTCCAAGCATGCCTGCTCATTGTCCAAACCCAGAGCAGAGGCTGGTGTCCCCAACAGGTGGCCCGACAATGGCCCAAGCTATTTCATCACCTGGCTGCTAGACCAGCTACAGCAGCCATTTCCTTAGTTCACTGTCAGTACATTCAAGCTCCTGGACAACCAGAAAGGCCTGGGACAGGCCAGCCTGCTTAGTGAAGCTTATCTGGCCATATCATACTTTCCCTTCAGTATGATGCCAGCCTTGGACTCCGCCTACGGGAACCTGGATGGCTTGTCCAACAGCTTCTGCTTGGACATCGACAAATTGCGCTGCCAACCCCAACTCGTCACCCACCAGATTTGAACTTCAAGTGACATGCAAATCTCTTCCTTCTCGCTTCTTTCGACTCACAACAGCAGCCACGTCTTGAGAGTCAGTGTTGCGTCTCATGATTTGCACTGGCAACCAAATCAGTGCCCACCTACTCCGCCTTGCCACTGCCCTGCCCATTGTCGACTGAAGCGACAAGAACTGCTTATTCTGCGGCACCATCTCTTTGGCCACCGGGAGGGAAGAGTACCCGAAACGAGAGTTCCTGAAATGGAACCGGAAAGCCAAGCCCTGCTACTGCCCATAGACGTACAGACAGATGGACAGCGTCTTCGCTGGCATAAAACACAGCAACAGCTCCTGCTACACTCTTCATCCCTACACTCCTCACCCCCTATGCCTGTTGCATCTAGACCAACCAGGGAGGACCTGTTGCATCTAGACCAACCTATTGCATCTAGACCAGCCAGAGCTCCTTCTGCCAGCTCAGCTTCAGCCAGCGCCACTTCGGCAATGCAACAGATGACAGCACTACAAGTGGCTACCAAACAACAAGAACAGTGGCAATCTTCCACACAGAGCCATCATGAAACCAGTGCTCTCTCCCAGCAACTCCACTTGCCATGCAAGCACGGACAGACCTACTGCCCACTGGAGGCTGCCAGAGCCTCCTGCCAGCTGCCACTGGCTTCTTAGGTCTCTAACATGCTGCTGAAAGCTGCCATGTCTTCTGCTTGTTACTGCCAGTCTCCCAAGCCTCCAGCACATACCAGAGGCCACTGAGACTTCCTACCTTGGTTGGAGGACACTCAAGCCTCTGTCTAGATACCACCAGTGGCTCAGGGCCCCCTGCCTGCCACGGCTGGTGGTCAAGGCCTTCTACTCACTGCCGCTGGTGGCCAAGGTCTCCTGTCTGCCACCGCTGACAGCCCAGACCTCCAGCCTGACGCTGGAGGCTGCTAAGACTTCCTGCTGCCGCTGGAAGCCTTCCAGACTTCCTGACAATGCTGGATGCCATCAAGAGCCACTCAGGGCTACAGCATGGTACTGGATACCACTAAGGCCCTCTACCCACCTCCGCCAGCTGCCGGGGCAGTTCCTACCAGCCAACAGAAGCTGCCAAGGACTCCCAGCTGTGGCCACCAGTTGCCCAGGCTTCCACCAAGATGCTGGAGGCAAATTGCAAATTGCAAAGGCATCGACAAATTGCGCTGCCAACCCCAACTCGTCACCCACCAGATTTGAACTTCAAGTGACATGCAAATCTCTTCCTTCTCGCTTCTTTCGACTCACAACAGCAGCCACGTCTTGAGAGTCAGTGTTGCGTCTCATGATTTGCACTGGCAACCAAATCAGTGCCCACCTACTCCGCCTTGCCACCGCCCTGCCCATTGTCGACAGAAGCGACAAGAACTGCTTATTCTGCGGCACCATCTCTTTGGCCACCGGGAGGGAAGAGTACCCGAAACGAGAGTACCTGAAATGGAACCGGAAAGCCAAGCCCTGCTACTGCCCATAAACGTACAGACAGATGGACAGCGTCTTCGCTGGCATAAAGCACAGCAACAGCTCCTGCTACACTCTTCATCTCTACACTCCTCACCCCCTATGCCTGTTGCATCTAGACCAACCAGGGAGGACCTGTTGCATCTAGACCAACCTATTGCATCTAGACCAGCCAGAGCTCCTTCTGCCAGCTCAGCTTCAGCCAGCGCCACTTCGGCAATGCAACAGATGACAGCACTACAAGTGGCTACCAATAAACAAGAACAGTGGCAATCTTCCACACAGAGCCATCATGAAACCAGTGCTCTCTCCCAGCAACTCCACTTGCCATGCAAGCACGGACAGACCTACTGCCCACTGGAGGCTGCCAGAGCCTCCTGCCAGCTGCCACTGGCTTCTTAGGTCTCCAACATGCTGCTGAAAGCTGCCATGTCTTCTGCTTGTTACTGCCAGTCTCCCAAGCCTCCAGCACATACCAGAGGCCACTGAGACTTCCTACCTTGGTTGGAGGACAGTCAAGCCTCTGTCTAGATACCACCAGCTGCTCAGGGCCCCCTGCCTGCCACGGCTGGTGGTTAAGGCCTTCTACTCACTGCCGCTGGTGGCCAAGGTCTCCTGTCTGCCACCGCTGACAGCCCAGACCTCCAGCCTGACGCTGGAGGCTGCTAAGACTTCCTGCTGCCGCTGGAAGCCTTCCAG
Source organism: Ptycholaimellus sp. GST1_10 (assembly GCA_030248095.1). NCBI lineage: Eukaryota > Metazoa > Nematoda > Chromadorea > Chromadorida > Chromadoridae > Ptycholaimellus > Ptycholaimellus sp. GST1_10. Next base: position 9,356 of record JASANA010008309.1, read on the forward strand.
ACTTCCTGACAATGCTGGATGCCGTCAAGAGCCACTCAGGACTACAGCATGGTACTGGAGACCACTAAGGCCCTCTAACCACCTCCGCCAGCTGCCGGGGCAGTTCCTACCAGCCACCAGAAGCTGCCAAGGACTCCCAGCTGTGGCCACCAGTTGCCCAGGCTTCCACCAAGATGCTGGAGGCAAATTGCAAATTGCAAATTGCAAAGGCATCGACAAATTGCGCTGCCAACCCCAACTCGTCACCCACCAGATTTGAACTTCAAGTGACATGCAAATCTCTTCCTTCTCGCTTCTTTCGACTCACAACAGCAGCCACGTCTTGAGAGTCAGTGTTGCGTCTCATGATTTGCACTGGCAACCAAATCAGTGCCCACCTACTCCGCCTTGCCACCGCCCTGCCCATTGTCGACAGAAGCGACAAGAACAGCTTATTCTGCGGCACCATCTCTTTGGCCACCGGGAGGGAAGAGTACCCGAAACAAGAGTACCTGAAATGGAACCGGAAAGCCAAGCCCTGCTACTGCCCATAAACGTACAGACCGATGGACAGCGTCTTCGCTGGCATAAAGCACAGCAACAGCTCATGCTACACTCTTCATCCCTACACTCCTCACCCCCTATGCCTGTTGCATCTAGACCAACCAGGGAGGACCTGTTGCATCTAGACCAACCTATTGCATCTAGACCAGCCAGAGCTCCTTCTGCCAGCTCAGCTTCAGCCAGCGCCACTTCGGCAATGCAACAGATGACAGCACTACAAGTGGCTACCAATCAACAAGAACAGTGGCAATCTTCCACACAGAGCCATCATGAAACCAGTGCTCTCTCCCAGCAACTCCACTTGCCATGCAAGCACGGACAGACCTACTGCCCACTGGAGGCTGCCAGAGCCTCCTGCCAGCTGCCACTGGCTTCTTAGGTCTCCAACATGCTGCTGAAAGCTGCCATGTCTTCTGCTTGTTACTGCCAGTCTCCCAAGCCTCCAGCACATACCAGAGGCCACTGAGACTTCCTACCTTGGTTGGAGGACACTCAAGCCTCTGTCTAGATACCACCAGCTGCTCAGGGGCCCCTGCCTGCCACGGCTGGTGGTCAAGGCCTTCTACTCACTGCCGCTGGTGGCCAAGGTCTCCTGTCTGCCACCGCTGACAGCCCAGACCTCCAGCCTGACGCTGGAGGCTGCTAAGACTTCCTGCTGCCGCTGGAAGCCTTCCAGACTTCCTGACAATGATGGATGCCGTCAAGAGCCACTCAGGACTACAGCATGGTACTGGAGACCACTAAGGCCTTCTAACCACCTCTGCCAGCTGCCGGGGCAGTTCCTACCAGCCACCAGAAGCTGCCAAGGACTCCCAACTGTGGCCACCAGTTGCCCAGGCTTCCACCAAGATGCTGGAGGCAGCCAAGGCTTCCTGTCACTGCTGGAAGTTGTCCAGGCCTTCTGCCTGCTGCCGCCAACTGCCCAGGCCCCCTGAATGATACTGGAAGCTGAAAAGGCCTTCCATCCACTCCCGCTGGCTGCCAGGGGGCTCCTGCCACCACCAGCCACCCAGGCCTCTGCCACGACTGGAGGCTGCCAAGGCTTCCTGCCACAACCGGAAGCTATCGAGGTCTCCTGGCAGCTGCCACTGGCTAACAAGACCTTCAACCCCCATGGCCAGCTGCCCCGGCCTCCAGCATGACACTGGAGGCTGCCAGAGCTTCCCGCCCACTGCTGGAGGTTGCCCAAGGCCTCCAGCCCACTGCCACCATATGTCAAGGCCCCTGCCTGCCGTCGGAGACTGCCAAGGTCTCCTGGTCACCCCCACTGGCCATCAAGACCTCCCCAAGCTCCACTACAGGGTATAAGGACCTTCCAATAGCCACTGCGGATTCTAGGAGCCTCCTACCACCGCCGCAGCTGCCTAGAGCCTTCTACTGCGGTCACAAGCCCCCTGAGTCTTCTGCTCATGGCTGCAGTCTCCCCAGGAGCCTCAAGCATTGCTGATGATCTCCAGAGCCTTCTGCTGGCCAACACAGACTCCCTAGGAGCCTCAAACACAGATGCCGGCCTCATAACCTTCTGTAGGCCATCGCTGGCCCCTGAGTGCTCCTTGCTTGTTGCCATGGACCCTGGGAGCCTCAAACTGGCCACCATTGGCCCCCAGAGCCTTGTACCATGTTTTCCATATGATCTTCCTTGGTATTGTATAAATACATTTGCACATCATTCATTCCCACAGCATGGAGATTGACTGCATTTTTAAACATTGCTAATTTTGTGGTATCTGAAGGAGTTTTGAAGCATGTATGAAGATTCAACTTGCTTAACATGTATGGAATAGTCATGTTGCTTTCTGCAAATGCAAATGTCATGTTAGCGGGTTGCCTATTAAGTTGCTTTCTGACTTTAACAAGATCTTAGTTACCACATAAAAAACAGAAACATTGCAGAGTTAAGTAACTATATAAACGGTAAAATAACTGGCTTTAGTCTATTTTAACCTAATTTTGCCCATTTTCAGCTGCACATAGCTCAGCTTTGGAGATTCTATATCATACAAATGATACCATTCCAGATGCATCAAAACAAGATCTATCAAGAAAACATACTTTCAAAAGAAAATAAAGAAAAAAATTTTGACCAAATATTTTTGTTGGAGTAACAAAACCCGCACAGTTGAAGCTTATTGAAAAAGTTTTTTCTAGTGAGTCCTTTGAGGCTGTACGTTTTTTTGGTAATAGATCAAACTCTGTGCCAGTTTACAGCAAAAAACCGCATGGAATTCAATTAAACTGAGCAAGAATGGCATTGGTTTCTAAAAACCACTTTTCAACCCGTCACTCACCCCCATTGTAAATTTATAACGCTTCTCCTTCATATTATAAATGATTATAAAACTTTATAAATCATTTATAATCTTCTTGTTCCATGTTTGAAGGCAGTCCAGCTCAGTGCATCCATTTCAAGCCTCTTTTTACTATTATTATCTTAGCTTTACAATAATGTGCATCCTTTCTGTCTAGCCAGCATTGAAGAGGAAGTGCATAAATTATGTCTACATTTCTACCATACGATTGTGATACTACAGACAAGTTTTGACCTAGTCATGACATACACAATAAAGTATTGGCATAGTCTTGGAAAACTGGAAGGGATACTGCTAGATTTGAAGCTGCTTCGCAAATTTCATCAGTGAAATAGACTGGTTTTCCTTTTCCAAAATCTGCGGACCAATATATTGCAGCATGTTCACGAGCTATCTTCAGACATCTTTCGGATCCAGCCCCTGTGATCTCCATAACTGAAATGTCTTCTGTCATCATTTGTAGATGCTGCTCGTATTTTCAATATTTCTCCTATCTTTTGCTTGTAACATGACCATTGTAATCCCACCTTATCATAAAATTTATTTGGTTTCTGAATAACTTGGTTTTTTTGACCGCGGAGCGGCCCAAAGGGCTCCGCGGTCTATAGAGGTTACTGATCTTTTTTCCTGATATAGTTATATGTCTGGAAATGCTGGGAACGGGCGAATTCTCAACGGATTTGGACAAACTTTTTTCCCTGAAAAGTAATGAGATTTTAGGAAGATCTGGAGGGGTGGAACCGGTTTCCGAGCATTTGAAACATTACTTTTTTGGGTAGAAAGGTCAGAAAATTGCAATATACATATTTTGCGCTGTAGCACCTGTAGCACTTGCTGTCAAGAAGAAGATTAACAAGAGCAAACTGGCATGGCACTAAGCAAGCTGTGCTACAACATTTCTTCTAAAATGGCAAGCGAAAGCAGTGCCTGTGCGAAGCAATTCTTTGTCAAACAAACCCTTGGTTGTGGCATCAATGAGAGTGGAGTGCTGCATTTCTGGGTTGCTGGAGGTCCAGGCTGTTTCACAGATACAACTGGAACCTACATAAGCATTGTTTAGCGAGTCATGGCAGGGGATGGATCTAAGCTGACTGCTGATGACCCATTGTTTCTGGTACCTGGTATTCTACAAGCCCTGTTCAAGACCTGCATCATCTGCCTGAATGGCACAGCACTGGCATCAAATAACAGCTATGGCTACATTGGCACCCTGGTGCTCTCTCCCAGCAACTCCACTTGCCATGCAAGCACGGACAGACCTACTGCCCACTGGAGGCTGCCAGAGACTCCTGCCAGCTGCCACTGGCTTCTTAGGTCTCCAACATGCTGCTGAAAGCTGCCATGTCTTCTGCTTGTTACTGCCAGTCTCCCAAGCCTCCAGCACATACCAGAGGCCACTGAGACTTCCTACCTTGGTTGGAGGACACTCAAGCCTCTGTCTAGATACCACCAGCTGCTCAGGGCCCCCTGCCTGCCACGGCTGGTGGTCAAGGCCTTCTACTCACTGCCGCTGGTGGCCAAGGTCTCCTGTCTGCCACCGCTGACAGCCCAGACCTCCAGCCTGACGCTGGAGGCTGCTAAGACTTCCTGCTGCCGCTGGAAGCCTTCCAGACTTCCTGACAATGCTGGATGCCGTCAAGAGCCACTCAGGACTACAGCATGGTACTGGAGACCACTAAGGCCCTCTAACCACCTCCGCCAGCTGCCGGGGCAGTTCCTACCAGCCACCAGAAGCTGCCAAGGACTCCCAGCTGTGGCCACCAGTACCCGTTTCAAATTCAAATGGCAAGTTTAGGGTAGAATGCTCCCATGGCCTTGTGGTAAGTCAGCCATGACTTCAAGGTCATGGTAGGGAGCGATTCAAATTGCTCTAGGCCAACCTACCCTGGATTCTTGGTCAAGGTAGGAAGGCTCCCATTCAAAGTCCCGCCTTTTCCCTAAACAACCAAGGCAAGGAGGGCATTTTCGCGAATGTCTAGGCGTTAGACAAGGCTGTATTATTTCTCCAAAGAAGGACAGAAAGAGGTGGGATATGATTTGCTTTGGGGAAGCTGAGAATGTGTGGCTGGCTTCGGAGCTGGTGATGCCAGAATGCCAGCTTAGATCGTCTCTTTCTCCGTGATGCCTAATCTGTTTCCTGGCTCTTGATCCGTTTTCTTTTTGCATATTTATTGCTACGAAGTCATTTTTTTCTAGTCAATGTGATACTGCAGTTTATTCCCGCTTAGCCATTCCTGCTTAGCCATTCCTGCTTAGCCATTGCTACTTAGCCTTTCCTGCTTAGCTTTTGCTCCTTAGACAACATAGCACTGGAAGTCTTGTCCAATTTGCGAGCAAAACTCAGTCAAAGTAATTGCGCACAACGTAGTCCCGGAAGAGGCGGCCCTCATTACGCACATTCACGTCTTGGCCCTCCAGTGGCGCAATGGGTGCATACTCTAGTATCACTTGCTCGTCATCAAATTGATCAGGATGTGCAAGATCTTTGGCGATGTTGTGGAGAGCGAAGGCAGCAATGATGATCTTCTGTGCTTTCCGCACATCCATCACTCGCAGCACTCCTCCCAGACCCGGAAAACGTCGCTTCCCTTGCCCAAAACAGTTTTCAATCTTCAATCACCAGCCCTCATTTAGGTCTATGTTGTGGAAAGGATCCGAAACTGTTAACCTTCACTCGACCCCTCCTCAGTGCACGGTTGAATCGTTGCTGGGCTCGATTTTCAGGACGAGTGAAAGGTGTGAGGAGCCAGCATTTCCCGTTGCCGTATCCACTGTCGCCCAGTAAAATGCCATCATTCTCCCCATTCTCGAAGGCTTCGATGAAATTGGAGGCCTCAAATTAGAGGCATAGGAGTGGAAAAAAAATTGAGAAGGCAAAAAACCTGAAGTATGTGATAGTCATGGGCCCTACCAGGCCAGGTAGCGTTGAGGCTGAGTACTTTGTAGTTCTCGTTGCACACCGCCTGCACATTCAAGGACAGGTTTCCAGCCCGATCACGGAATCCTCCATGTCCTGTCCGTTGACATTCAGCTGTACATGAGTGCAATCGATACACCCAATCACACCTGCATAAATGTCTCTACTTTAAAGCAGAACTAGATGCTGGCAAAATGAGCAAACCGGGAAGGCCATGGTCCTGGAAGAAGGAGCGCTTGGAGCGGCGTGCTTCAGCTGGGGATGGCCAGCGAATGTAGTCGTCAGCTGCAGCAGCAATGGAGTCGAGCACACGCCAGACTGCCGCGTAGGCTGCTCCAGTAGACACCCCGCCCAAGTCCCCGTTGTGGATGTAGAAGACGTTGGAGGAGAGGAAGCGGAGGGCGAGCAGCATTTCTTGCTCAGGTGCCAGCTCTCGTGCCTGCCGCCCTGCTTTTGCTGGCACAAATCGTCTGGCCAGCTCTCGAACTGCTCCCCGATCAAACCTGGATGCAAACCATCAGGATAAAAGCATGCCAAAGATATGAGTGAAAGAAAGTCGAAAAATCTACCTGAATCTCTGATAGAAATCGTGATCATTCAGATTTTCGAATGGATTCTGGCGAATGTGATGCTTGTACAGGCCCCTATGCCAAGCTTCCTCTTCCTCTTCCACTAACTCTCCCATTATATAAATGGGAATCATCTTCCGTTTTTAGAAAAGTGTGAGTTAGGTGCCAGAAGCCTAAAGGCTGCTTTTATCGTCATGAGAATCATGCCAGGCCAGTCAAGCAAGCAACATAGATACATTAATAAAATATCACTGAAAAATCATAGAAAAGTCATGGTAGGCCGCTTGCTACCATGGGTCAAGCCAGGGTAGCAGTTCTGAGGCCGAGGGAGGTTACCAAGAAGTGAATTTGAATCGGTTCTAGGCCAATATCTCCCCCGGCCTCAAACTTGCAATGATAAAGCTCCCATCTACCACGAATTCAAGGCCCAATTTGAAACGGGTACAGTTGCCCAGGCTTCCACCAAGATGCTGGAGGCAGCCAAGGCTTCCTGTCACTGCTGGAAGTTGTCCAGGCCTTCTGCCTGCTGCCGCCAACTGCCCAGGCCCCCTGAATGATACTGGAAGCTGAAAAGGCCTTCCATCCACTCCCGCTGGCTGCCAGTGGGCTCCTGCCACCACCAGCCACCCAGGTCTCTGCCACGACTGGAGGCTGCCAAGGCTTCCTGCCACAACCGGAAGCTATCGAGGTCTCCTGGCAGCTGCCACTGGCTAACAAGACCTTCAACCCCCATGGCCAGCTGCCCCGGCCTCCAGCATGACACTGGAGGCTGCCAGAGCTTCCCGCCCACTGCTGGAGGCTGCCCTAGGCCTCGAGCCCACTGCCACCAGATGTCAAGGCCCCTGAGTGCCGTCGGAGACTGCCAAGGTCTCCTGGTCACCCCCACTGGCCATCAAGACCTCCCCAATCTCCACCACAGGGTATAAGGACCTTCCAATTGCCACTGCGGATTCTAGGAGCCTCCTACCACCGCCGCAGCTGCCTAGAGCCTTCTACTGCGGTCACAAGCCCCCTGAGTCTTCTGCTCATGGCTGCAGTCTCCCCAGGAGCCTCAAGCATTGCTGATGATCTCCAGAGCCTTCTGCTGGCCAACACAGACTCCCTAGGAGCCTCAAACACAGATGCCGGCCTCATAACCTTCTGTAGGCCATCGCTGGCCCCTGAGTGCTCCTTGCTTGTTGCCATGGACCCTGGGAGCCTCAAACTGGCCACCATTGGCCCCCAGAGCCTTGTACCATGTTTTCCATATGATCTTCCTTGGTATTGTATAAATACATTTGCACATCATTCATTCCCACAGCATGGAGATTGACTGCATTTTTAAACATTGCTAATTTTGTGGTATCTGAAGGAGTTTTGAAGCATGTATGAAGATTCAACTTGCTTAACATGTATGGAATAGTCATGTTGCTTTCTGCAAATGCAAATGTCATGTTAGCGGGTTGCCTATTAAGTTGCTTTCTGACTTTAACAAGATCTTAGTTACCACATAAAAAACAGAAACATTGCAGAGTTAAGTAACTATATAAACGGTAAAATAACTGGCTTTAGTCTATTTTAACCTAATTTTGCCCATTTTCAGCTGCACATAGCTCAGCTTTGGAGATTCTATATCGTACAAATGATACCATTCCAGATGCATCAAAACAAGATCTATCAAGAAAACATACATTCAAAAGAAAATAAAGAAAAAAAATTTCGACCAAATATTTTTGTTGGAGAAACAAAACCTGCACAGTTGAAGCTTATTGAAAAAGTTTTTTCTAGTGAGTCCTTTGAGGCTGTACGTTTTTTTGGTAATAGATCAAACTCTGTGCCAGATTACAGCAAAAAACCGCATGGAATTCAATTAAACTGAGCAAGAATGGCATTGGTTTCTAAAAACCACTTTTCAACCCGTCACTCACCCCCATTGTAAATTTATAACGCTTTTCCTTCCATATTATAAATGATTATAAAAATTTATAAATCATTTATAATCTTCTTGTTCCATGTTTGAAGGCAGTCCAGCTTAGTGCATCCATTTCAAGCCTCTTTTTACTATTATTATCTTAGCTTTACAATAATGTGCATGCTTTCTGTCTAGCCAGCATTGAAGAGGAAGTGCAAAAATTATGTCTACATTTCTACCATACGATTGCGATACTACAGACAAGTTTTGACCTAGTCATGACATACACAATAAAGTATTGGCATAGTCTTGGAAAACTGGAAGGGATACTGCTAGATTTGAAGCTGCTTCGCAAATTTCATCAGTGAAATAGACTGGTTTTCCTTTTCCACAATCTGCGGACAAATATATTGCAGCATGTTCACGAGCTATCTTCAGACATCTTTCGGACCTAGCCTAGCCCCTGTGATCTCCATAACTGAAATGCCTTCTTTCCATTTGTCATCATTTGTAGATGTTGCTCGTATTTTCAATATTTCTCCTATCTTTTGCTTGTAACATGACCATTGTAATCCCACCTTATCATAAAATTTATTTGGTTTCTGAATAACTTGGTTTTTTTGACCACAGAGCGGCCCAAAGGGTTCCGCGGTCTATAGAGGTTACTGATCTTTTTCCTGATATAGTTATATGTCTGGAAATGCTGGGAACGGGCGAATTCTCAACGGATTTGGACAAACTTTTTTCCCTGAAAAGTAATGAGATTTAGGAAGATCTGGAGGGGTGGAACCGGTTTCCGAGCATTTGAAACATTACTTTTTTGGGTAGAAAGGTCAGAAAATTGCTATATATATATTTTGCGCTGTAGCACCTGTAGCACTTGCTGTCAAGAAGAAGATTAACAAGAGCAAACTGGCATGGCACTAAGCAAGCTGTGCTACAACATTTCTTCTAAAATGGCAAGTGAAAGCAGTGCCTGTGCGAAGCACTTCTTTGTCAAACAAACCCTTGGACGTGGCATCAATGAGAGTGGAGTGCTGCATTTCTGGGTTGCTGGAGGTCCAGGCTGTTTCACAGATACAACTGGAACCTACATAAGCATTGTTTAGCGAGTCATGGCAGGGGATGAATCTAAGCTGACTGCTGATGACCCATTGTTTCTGGTACCTGGTATTCTACAAGCCCTGTTCAAGACCTGCATCATCTGCCTGAATGGCACAGCACTGGCACCAAATAACAGGTATGGCTACATTGGCACCCTGAGGGCAATTCTTTTTCGCGGAGGCGGTGGCGCCTCCGCCGCTGGGGGCGGAGGAGCTTCCACCGACGCTTGTCAGTTCTTTTACTACCATCAGCCCTCCCCCCGACAACTGGAGGGAGGCTGTTCTTTTACTCAAAGCTGCCGCCAAGCAGTGGCGCCTCCGCCGACACTTGTCTGAATGTGGGCTGTTCTTTTACTGGCAGCGGAGTCGAAACCGCCGCCAGTTGAAAGACAGCTATGCTATGGATTTCTAAAGGGTTTTGACGATTGTTTGCTATGATTGATACTATGGGTGCTTGAAATTTAAGTACTTAGATGAATTATGTTCTCGCACTGAAACCAATGCTGAAAATACACTAGCCATGCGAAAGCAAAAATAGGGGGATTTCGGGGGGATTTAAGGCAAAGGCTATGCGCATTTTTACACCCAGCTTGAGCATTTACTACTGGCTTTTCTGGTTTTATTTGTTCCGCGCTTTTCTGCTTTTCTTTGTTCTTTTCCATTCTTGTTACTTTTTTGTTCTTTTTCAGTGTTCTTTTTTTCCGTTCTTCTCTTTCTTTTCCCTTCTTTCCCTTCCTCGTTTCCATTTTTTCCATTCCTCTATTCCCTTCTTTCCCTTCTTTACCTTTTTCATTGTTTTCCCCCTTTTAAAAGTCGCCTCCAGCCAAGTGGAGGGAGCTTCAAGCCACCTCCGCTTTTTGGCTGGAGGCGGAGTTGACTCCGCCTCCAAATTTGGAGTAAAAGAACAGCCCCTAGCCGCCTCCGGAGTCGACTCTGCCTCCGGAGGCGAGTAAAAGAACTCAAGTCGTAGCCGCCTCCGCGGAGGTGGAGTCGACTCCGCCTCCGGAGGCGAGTAAAATAACTGGAGTCATTTTAATGCGGAGGCGGCTGGGACTTGTTCTTTTACTCGTCTCCGCTTTTGAAAACATTGAAGTTGCCTCCGGAGGCGGAGTCGACTCCAGGGCTGGAGGCGAGTAAAAGAACTGCCCTCTGGTCTCCTACATTGGTTCATCCAAGGCATCCCCGCGTTGGAGTCAAACACTAAAACAAACTTTCCCCATAATACTACTAAATAGAAAACACTGTAATGCTCTGTTGGGTGATATCGAGAAAGCATGCATTCTTATCCACGTATGGGCAGATATTAGAGTATATCTGAGTGAAGGACTAGAGGCAAAACAGAAGCGGCAACCGGCTGTTATGGCTAGGCTTCGTGACTAAGCGATCACATGTCACCCAACACCAGTGCTCATGAAACCAGTGCTCTCTCCCAGCAACTCCACTTGCCATGCAAGCACGGACAGACCTACTGCCCACTGGAGGCTGCCAGAGCCTCCTGCCAGCTGCCACTGGCTTCTTAGGTCTCCAACATGCTGCTGAAAGCTGCCATGTCTTCTGCTTGTTACTGCCAGTCTCCCAAGCCTCCAGCACATACCAGAGGCCACTGAGACTTCCTACCTTGGTTGGAGGACACTCAAGCCTCTGTCTAGATACCACCAGCTGCTCAGGGCCCCCTGCCTGCCACGGCTGGTGGTTAAGGCCTTCTACTCACTGCCGCTGGTGGCCAAGGTCTCCTGTCTGCCACCGCTGACAGCCCAGACCTCCAGCCTGACGCTGGAGGCTGCTAAGACTTCCTGCTGCCGCTGGAAGCCTTCCAGACTTCCTGACAATGCTGGATGCCGTCAAGAGCCACTCAGGACTACAGCATGGTACTGGAGACCACTAAGGCCCTCTAACCACCTCCGCCAGCTGCCGGGGCAGTTCCTACCAGCCACCAGAAGCTGCCAAGGACTCCCAGATGTGGCCACCAGTTGCCCAGGCTTCCACCAAGATGATGGAGGCAGCCAAGGCTTCCTGTCACTGCTGGAAGTTGTCCAGGCCTTCTGCCTGCTGCCGCCAACTGCCCAGGCCCCCTAAATGATACTGGAAGCTGAAAAGGCCTTCCATCCACTCCCGCTGGCTGCCAGGGGGCTCCTGCCACCACCAGCCACCCAGGCCTCTGCCACGACTGGAGGCTGCCAAGGCTTCCTGCCACAACCGGAAGCTATCGAGGTCTCCTGGCAGCTGCCACTGGCTAACAAGACCTTCAACCCCCATGGCCAGCTGCCCCGGCCTCCAGCATGACACTGGAGGCTGCCAGAGCTTCCCGCCCACTGCTGGAGGCTGCCCAAGGCCTCCAGCCCACTGCCACCAGATGTCAAGGCCCCTGCCTGCCGTCGGAGACTGCCAAGGTCTCCTGGTCACCCCCACTGGCCATCAAGACCTCCCCAATCTCCACCACAGGCTATAAGGACCTTCCAATTGCCACTGCGGATTCTAGGAGCCTCCTACCACCGCCGCAGCTGCCTAGAGCCTTCTACTGCAGTCACAAACCCCCTGAGTCTTCTGCTCATGGCTGCAGTCTCCCCAGGAGCCTCAAGCATTGCTGATGATCTCCAGAGCCTTCTGCTGGCCAACACAGACTCCCTAGGAGCCTCAAACACAGCTGCCGGCCTCATAACCTTCTGCAGGCCATCGCTGGCCCCTGAGTGCTCCTTGCTTGTTGCCATGGACCCTGGGAGCCTCAAACTGGCCACCAGTGGCCCCCAGAGCCTTGTACCCACCCCCTGTGGGACTCCAGGAAGCTCCAGCCAGTGCTCCTGACCCCTGTAGTCTCCTACACACCGTCACGGGCCACAGTAGCCTCAAACCTACAACTGCTGCTGCAACTGGCATCCAGCCACTGGCCTGCAGTGACAGGCTGCACCAGCCTCTGACTGCCATTGCAGCCTTCAGAAGCCTTCAGCCTACTGCTGCTGGCCCTTGCAAGCTTCTTTCCCCCTGTCGGGATCCAGAAGCTTCAAACCTACTGCTGCTGGCCCTGCGAGCTGCTGCACACCTCTGTTGCCCCTAGAGGCCTTTGGCCTACTGCTCTTGGACTCTACACAGCCTTGTGGCCACTGCACAGCTTTGATGCCTGGCCTTCGTGCTGCTTCATGACCACCACGCAGCTCCTACTGCTTGGCATAGTCTCACTGCAGTGGCACAGCCTCACAGCCTGACCCCGCTGCACCTTGCCACCTGGCCTCGGCGCTGCCTTGGGGCCCCACACAGCCCTGAGGCTTCTATACAACATCACTGCCTTGCTGCTGCACAATGCTGTAGCCTGGCCTCTGCGCAATGCCACTGCCTGGACTCTATGCAACATCACTGCAGTCTCCAAGCAGCCTCATGACTCCGGCGCAGCCTCACCACCTGGCCCTGCTATACCCCTGATGCCTGGCTTGGCTGCACCCTCACCACCAGGCCTCCTCGTCACCTCACGGTCACCAATGTCTGGCCGCTGCACACCCTCGTGGCCTCTGTGCAGCCTCACTGTTGTCGCACAGCTTTGCCATCTGGCATCGGTGCTGCTCACTTGGCCATCTGCAATGCCTGGACATATGCGATGCCTAGGCCACCATTGCCGACTGGCCACATGCGCAAACCAGCCGGCCATCATCGCCTGGCCAGCTGCGCCATCTGGTCACCATCAACGCCTGGTCATCTGCGATGCCTGACCCGCAACCAATGCCTGGCCATCTACGTCATATGGCCCACCATCAACACCTAGCCATCTGAGATGCCTGGCCCGCCATCACCACCTGGCCACCTGTGATACCTGGCTGCCATCGCTGCCTGGCCACCTGCACCACCTGGAATGCCATCACAGCCTGACCATCAGCGCAGCCTGGCCCACCATTAGCCCCTGGCCATCTGCGCTGCCTGGCCCACCATCACTGCCAGGCCATCAGTGCTAACAGGCCCGCCATCGCTGCCTGGCCATCTGCACTGCCTGGGCCGCCATTGCAGCCCAGCCATCTGCACTCCCTGGCCCGCCGTTGCCACCTGGCCCGCCATTGCTGCCTGGTCATTGGAACTACCTGGCCTGCCATCATTCCTTGCCATCTATGCTCCCTGGCCTAACATTGCCGCCTGGCCATATGCACTACCTGGCCTGCCAGCAACACCTCTCCATTCCTCCGACCATCACAGCAAGAGAGACAAAGTGCTGGCCACATACGAGTGGGCCGACACTCACAGTGCTGGCCTCCTGCCACCTGGAGATGGATCACACCAGCCCTGAACCACTCCGGCTCTCTCAACACCTGTCCGGTGGAAGAGCTGAGCTGGATGCTGCGCGAGACACAGGAGGCTGGAATGAGCAAACACCAGGTGCAGCCAATCGTCATTAACCTACTCTTACGCTAGGCGAGGGCTGTCTGTCCCTGAACTCCACTGTTGCTCAGCTGGATAAGGACGTGGTCAGTCTGCAAGAAGAGGAGATGCTTGCTGCCCTGCTCAACATCTTCCAGGAATTCCACTCCTCCAGCTGCCAGACAGTCCATCTTCATATGAGGCTGCTGGGCCTGGACCAGAGATGACTGCCTCTCACTGCCGTTCACCAAGTCCATGGACTCAAACAACAAACTGGAGTTTTGAGACACTGGGAATGACCGCGCCATCACTGACATCATCTCTACCGGCTGCCTCCAAGACCTCGTCTACTCTTCCCATCAAGCCTCCCAGTCAACAACCTTCAATTCAGCTACTGGATGCAGTGAGTTTGAAAGCAACAGCCCAGGACCCATTCGCCTGCCCTTCTCCATTGCCCAACCATTCGAGCATGAGCTTCACTGGCAAGGACCGTTACATGGACCCAGACACCTGTGCCTAAAACTACGGCCCACCGCCAGGACTTCCTCAAAAACTGGAAACTGGCCAAGGACTGTCTGTACCTGGACTGCGCCGCCACCAGCCACTTCAAACTTGGACACACCACCAGCCAAACCTCATTACTGCTGGGTGATGAGGATGCGGTGGTGGAGTGCTCTAGCCTTGCTCTGCACCAAGTTTGCCCTGGCCACCATCTGCCCCAGCTGAGACCCGGGACTTTTGCCGGCCTCCAGGCCTCCCAGTTCAGTCTCTGGGACTGCCAGATTGGGAACTGGAGTGATGGCGTCCTCCGCAGCTGGAACTGGAGTGATGGCGTCCTCCTCGTCATCCACCAGGCCACCATCACCGGCAACCACATCCAGAGCCAGGCCTTCATCTGCCGTTGCGACTGGACCTTCCAGCAGATAGTCGCCCCACTCAAGGAAGAGGCCTGGGTGGAGAGCTGGAACGTTGCCTTGAGTCTGAGAGCGGCAGCGAGGAGAGGAGCACTCCGGTTGCACTGCTGGCCATCTGGACCCGGCTCTGCCACTGACTTCCAGTTGCTCTGCTCCCCTAAATACCGGGAGGGCTTCTCTACCACTTCCTGAGTCCCTGAGTCTTCAGGAGGACAAAACCTCCACAGAACCCACCGCACAAGGCATTCTGCATCTGCAACGGATCATCTGCCTGTCCAAGCATGCCTGCTCATTGTCCAAACCCAGAGCAGAGGCCGGTGTCCCCAACAGGTGGCCCGACAATGGCCCAAGCTACTTCATCACCTGGCTGCTAGACCAGCTACAGCAGCCATTTCCTTAGTTCACTGTCAGTACATTCAAGCTCCTGGACAACCAGAAAGGCCTGGGACAGGCTAGCCTGCTTAGAGAAGCTTATCTGCCCAGCTCCCAGAGCCTGCGTCAACAAACTGGACTCACTGAATTGAATTGGGATTGGCCTCTGCTCTCTCATTTCTCACTGCAACATCAACCAAGTGAGCAGTAACCTCAGAAGACAATTCAACTCAGGATCAAGAAGCATGCCCAGCACAGCTGCAATGAGACAAGCATCTGTCTGCCCTCATGCGCCTGCACAGAGACCACCACTGACTGCCGAGAAGAACACCACACAAAGACAACACAACAACACCACACACCACGCAACCAACACCAACACACCGCCACACACCAACGACACACACACACAACGAGCGGAGGCACCACACACACACCAGAACCACCCCACCCACAACCAGAGAAAGACCACACCACACACACAACAACAACAAACCACCAACCAGAGAACCCAAAAACAGAAAAAAGCAGGAACGCACCCAACCAACACCCCAAAACAAAAACACCAAAAAAACACAAACAGCACCAAAAAACCAACCACAAAAAAACCAAAAACAAAAAAACACCCACACACAAACACACAACACAACCCCCCCCCCAAACCCCCCCCCCCCCCCCCCCATGACTGCAGTCTCTCTGCCGTCCCCCCACATCTCCTGCCGGCCACCACTGAACTTCGTCTTGAACAGAATCGGATCACGTACATCTCCCGCAGGCTTTTAAGAGCCTGCAGCGATTCCATCATCTGGACCTTTCCAACAACGCCATCGTGGAGTTTGCTTTAGATGCATTCCAGGGCCTCATGGCACTTACCCTGCTCATGCTACATGGGAATGCACTGTCCAGTCCACCATCAACAATCTTCAACGAATTCAGTTTGATGCAGTTCAGTGGCTAAACACCAACAAGCAGGAATGCCTGCGTTGCGATACCTTCAGTGGCCCCTCCAGCCTCCAACCTCCTCAAGGACACCATCCCGTCCACTGTGAGAGAGACGCCACAAGGCCAGAGGGAAGACTGAGTGGCAGTGCTCTGGCCTCTGCATCGTGACTGGGAAGCAGGAGCTATGTGTGCCCTGATTGATCCTCTGCTCATTGCCACAAGCTGCAGTGAAGCCAAAGCGCACTAACACCAACCCCAGTATCAGCTGGACCAGCATCTGCTCCTCAGACCTGGCCAAATGCTTCCTGGTCAAGTCAGAGACTGGACTGCCCTATGCTGCCAGCCCCGAAACTGCGGTGAAGGCAAACAAGACTGACAGACTGGGGCTCAACCTACCCTACCCTTCACAGTAGCAATGGAGAGCCCTGGATGCAAGAGAGATGCATGAAAAAGGAGTACACCGAGGAGACTGCCTTCACCACCGGCAACCTCTTCTAGTCCACTCCTATGCCCTCCCCTCCTCCTTGTCCTTCCCCTCTGCCTTCACCACTGCTCGCGGAACTGCTGCCTCCCAATCCTGGACAATAGGACCAGCGGCACCATCAATGACGTTCTGAACTCATTCTCCTGCAACCCCTAGATCGGCTGCGCCTGCTTGCCCAATGCCTATTCACTCTCCCACTGCAAGCTCTCCTGCATCTGACCCAGCCCTTTGGACCTGCCAGCCTCATTTACCTCCTTGTAGACTGCCTCAGCATTGCCTGCATCCGCAGCAGAACAACATCGACGCCTTGGAGGAGAGCCAGTTTACGAGCTTACCCAGCCAGAAACACCTCAACCTGAGCAGCAATTGGCTCACCCAACTGGAGCCGACCTCCTGGCAGGATCTAGGGATCTTGGATCAAATGCTACTGGCCAGTGACTCCATCACCACCATTGAAGGCGCCGCCTTCAACAACTCTACCACCTGCAAGAGCTGGACCTGAGCGGGAATCTGATGGAAAGCTGGCAGCTGCACTGCCTTGACAGCTATCGTTGAACCTGAGCAGGAATGCCATCCAGTTCCTGGACCGCGGCATATGGCCCAGTTCCCTGTGCTGGCTGAGTCTCTGTGGCAATCGACTCTTGGCATCCGCCAACCTCCAGGCCCCCCAGCTGGACCTGACCAACCTCGACCTCAGCTGCAATGGCCTCTACATCCTTGCCATCAGCATGGAGAAAGTCATTTCTCAGCCAGCCCACGAGAGTAGGAGCTCCCAGCCACCTCTTCCTACGGCTCAAAGCCTGAAGATGCTGGACAAGAACCTAGACACAGAGCCGGATCACTGGCT
>JASANA010008310.1:0-12500 GCA_030248095.1 Ptycholaimellus sp. GST1_10
AAAATTTAAAAATTTTTGAAAAATTTTGAAAATTTTTGGTCTCTGAGCCCATTATAAGGGGGCAAATTTAAGTGAAAAGTGATAAAAAAAGTAAAAAAGTGGAAGTAAAAAATAGGTGGAAAGTAAAAGGGTATAATACTCCACTTCCACTCCACTTCGCTGACCACGAAATCATTTCATTTCATTTTAATTGCACCTAAAGTTTCTGAAAAATAGTTTTTTTTCCACTTTTTCTACTTTTCACTTTTTTTTCTACTTTTTACCACACAGCACTGTACAGGACTCAAAGTAAGAGGAACGAAGTCGCAGAATATTTAGTTTTATTTATATTTCCCTCCTCGATGGTTTATTTTATGTAAAGTTAGTGGCAGCAGGAATTATCACAAAGCGCTGATCAAAGTATGTATATGAGCTAAGCTTTGACACGTACCGCTTGGCTGTGTGAGATGCAAGCCAATCGAAATGCTACTAGAAATATAAAGCTGAAGTCAGTTTCCATCTTACAGACGCTGCTTATTAACATTTCAATCCATGCCAAGAAAGCTCATTTACGCCGAAACATTCAGCAAATCCTAGCCTGATGATTTCTTCATGCTCCGTTTTCTCCGGAAGAGTAATGGCAGCTCCGCAGAAAATGAAACACCGCTGAAGTAAAATGCTGAAGAATGCTGAAACAATGCTGAAGTAATGAACAGATGCAGAACGAACTGGCACTGTAGCCTGGCTTTCAGATGTCGGAGAATCGAGCCCTTTTAGGTTTGTCGACCCTCGCGACCTGAGTAATTGAAAGGCGATGATGTAGGCTTTGAAATTGCGAGCAGGCTATCCGCTTCCTGCAACGTAGACATGGCCTCTTCTTTTCCATTGCCTCTTCTTTACATATTGGAAAGCACTGTCTGCTACCTTGAAATGGGGCTTTGCTTCGATTTTTGTCATGGCTACATCTGACACAATGTCATTGGACATCGGTGACTCCAAAGCAACAGGCTTCAGGCATTGCTGGGCTAGAAATAGGCTCAGAAGCTTTCGATGAATTCAATGTAGCAAGGCTCATTGTATCTTTGGCAAACGAAGGCGGACTTTGCCATGCTGCAAGATGGCGGAGTGCAGGGCACAGTCTGGACATGTCCACTGTGGCTGGCCTAAGCGGAGGCCAACCCAATGAGAGGCAAGCTGAGATCGTGACAAAGAAATAAAGCAATCAGAACAGTTCATCATTTTGGCTGGCCATGAAGCTAAATGAAGGAAAATTAGTGTGTGACCACATTTTGACAGATGATTTCGCTTATCAGATTTACAAATCAATGTGCATCTTTGGGCCAATCATGCTTACTGGAAAAATGGCTTTTACATAAACAGATTTTACGTTACACTTATTTTCCATCAACCAAATCAACAATTGATTCTGTAACATGAATTGTCCGTCTTGCTGCCTGAACATCTCAACTTCGGATTTTCCCATTCACCTGAGCAGAGTTCACCTCGGTTCATTTGCTGCGGCACTAAAGTGGAGCTGTGCCCAGTGCGACTTTGCGACCAGCATTGCTTCAGACGCTGCCTGTCATTCCGTCCTTAGCCAACATCTTCAGCTTCAGATCGAAACCCCATTCAAGATTTTGGCGAAATTGATTGCTCAGAATCCCGTTGCAAAAGTAGGCGAGCCTTCAAACGGCGAGAAATCGGTAGAAACATATGAGAGAGAACATCAAAAATACTTTTACGGAGTATATGAAATGCCAAAATCGATGACGACTGCTCAGAAGAAGCCTTCCAAAGCTACCGAGGAACTAATGGGCGACACAATCACCTGTCAAAGATGCGCCAAGACTCTATCTAGGACAAATCTGAAAAGGTTAGCTCATCAGGCTAAGCGGTGTTTGAGTACATCGTAAGCTTTTGGAATCTAAGTTGCAGTAATGCTGATAAAATCCGTCAAATGGAGCATCACATCGTCGGCTGCTTCAAACTTCGCCCTTTCGCCTGTGGTGCCTGTGGTCACAAACAGTCTGTGAAGTCGCATGTTCGAGCGCATCAAAAAGCAAAACCGCAGTGCCGGTTAATTTATCAAAGCAATTTGAACGTGTCATTTATTAGAGTTGTGCAATTTCAGTGGCGCTCATATTGATCGAGTGAACAAGGCGGAAAATGAAGCTATTGCGAGACAAGGCTTTTATGAATGCTTTAACAGTGATGGTAGCATTTGGAAAGGTTTTTGAATTACTTGTTTTAAAAACCAGAGACTAGAAAAGGCGGTTGATGCTCAAGTGCATTACAGCTGTAAACCTATAGCAAACCTCTTTTATTCCAAAAATTGATGCCTCCGAATATAAAATTGAAGAAATACGATTACTGCTAGTCGATTCTGCTCCTTCGGCTGTTGTATTTTATATCTGGTACCATCGGCAGGCCAAATGTGAATCTCTTTTCTCCAAAAAAGTCGATTAGCCTGAGTTTAAAGTCAAGGAAATACATTTTATACTAATGAAATCTGCTGCTTGGACAGTTGCATTTTGTTTTTGGCGCGCAGTTCAATGTCTCTTTCCATGCGCGCCCAAAAACAAAATGCAGATGACGCAGCAGATTTCATTAGTATAAAATGTATTTCCTTGACTTTAAACTCAGGCTAATCGACTTTTTTGGAGAAAAGAGATTCACATTTGGCCTGACGATGGTACCAGATATTTCTTCCACTTTTAATATAGTATAAAATGTATAAATAAAAATTTTATATTGTTGGTTGTATATTAAGATAATATTGGATAAAAAAATATATAATAGATTAAAAAACTTATTTTAAAAATATAACAAAAAGAAAAGATTTGAAAATCACAAATACATTGCAAATTTATTGGCAAACTAACATATTTTTGTGCAATTTTCATGATATATACCTACGGCAATGGATTTTTGGGAGAAAAGAGCTTTAATTTTGGCCTGCCGATGGCACCAGTTGTTTTCTCAACTTAAATTTCCAAAATAAAAATAGATAAGAAATAAAAAAATCTTATTTAAAGATGTAATGAAAAGAAAACATTCGAAAATATAAAAAACAATGCAAATTTTTTGGCACATTAACATATTTTTGTGAAATTTTCATGATTTTTTTTTTAATTTAGGGCAATCGATTTTTAGGAGAAAAGAGCTTTAATTTTGGCCTGCCGATGGTACTAGTAGTTTTCTTGACTTAAAATTTCCAAAATAAAACTGATTGCCCAATAAGGATTCGAACCTCCCAGTGCCAACCAGCTGTTCAATCGCTTAGACCACTACACCACTTATGCACATATAGAGAAGCTTAACTGAAGACTTATGAATAAAAGTCAATACATAAGGCCCAAGGACCCGGGGGGGTGAGTGGGTGAAGAAATGAATACCTACTATCGTCCATTGAATAGATGCGGAGGAGAAGGAGGAGAAGGAGTTCGGACAAATGGTTTTTTGCATTTTTATGGGAAAATAAATCGTTTTATGCAAAAGTCAAAAGATAAACTGTAGTCAATTCGATGTTTCTCTTTCCAATGCAAAAAGAATCAAAACAAATGGAGCTTTCTGTGACGAATGGCAGCCTTATCAAAATTGAGATCTAGCAATAACCCCAAAAACGTACACCTAGGTCGAAAAGAGGGGCTGGGCGCTGACACTTCGCTAACGCTCGCTCGCGCCAGCCCAATTTTGGCTCGCATTTTGGAGCGCTTTACACAGTGCCTCAGAACAAATAAAATACAAGCATCGTAACTGAGTGATGAATGCATTTCTTCAAACTTTTGATTCAAACTTGTCATAACAAGGGAAATCGATTTCTTGATTTCTGAAAGAAGTAAAATAGATGAGCAGCAAGATGATATGCACTAAAAGCTTTCTTCAGCATTTTCTACAAAAAGATCCGGACTGCTGACAAAATAGGAAGCCGATCAGGAAGTGGAAATTCGCTCTTCATAGCGTCAAACTCAAGCACTTAGCTTTACTTAGCAATTAACAAATATTTTTGCAAGTTCATCCTCAATTTGATCTCTTTGTGCCCATTTGCGTCTTCATAGTAGCACCATAACCATGGACAGCATTTTCATTTATTATAATTTTCTCCCTAGAGCTAATCGAAAGGTCTTCCTAGGCAACCAATTCTATTTACTCTTAGAAATTCAAATTGGTCTTTAATTGATTCATAAAACTTTATTTTGGTAAAACCGTTTCATATTTTTTTTTAGCATTATTTCGTTACGGTTTTTTTTGCGCGGCCGAAGGCCGCTTGCCGCAGAGGGCAGGGCAGTCAGAGCTCCGTAGGCCGGAGGGGCATGGGTGCGGTGGCCCCGGCGCGTAGCTTCGCATGCGACGCTTGCTAGGCGACGCGTTGGGGCCGTCGCACCCGTGCCCGGAGGCCGGAGGAGCTCTGGCGCCCTGCCCGAAGCGGCGGGCGGCCAAGGCCCGCTTAAGCTGTTACCCCATTTTTCGTCCGTCATTCCGCATATATATATATATATATATATATATATATATATATATATATATATATATATATATATATGTCCAGGGCCCATACTCAGCGGTTTTTCATTGAAATTAGCTGATTTTTTGCATGAAGGTCCGTCTGGGTGGTGGCTCGGGACGTTTTTGTGGGATCGATGCCATTTTGATTGGTTCTTGATTTATGGTCAAAAAACCTCGAAAATGGAGACCTTGAAATTCGAAAATATTTCGAAAATTTAAATTTTACTTGTATTAATTATTGATTATTATTTAGATTGTATTTATTATTTAAATGCCTCAGAAACCCAAAATAGACTGATCAATTTGTTGCATTTTACATTTGATTTTCACTAGCATTTCATGAGTTGACATGCTTATTATTAATTTCAATGTTTCACAAGGTGTACAAGGCCGCGCATCTATTCGCGATAGCCGATAATACCTTGTTTGCTTGATTCGGACTGCTTTTTCAATGCGGAAAAACGTGGATGCTTTTCCGAATGATAATCATGCGACCTCTTCCACCAGCCTTGTTCCCAGACCAGTAGGAAATCAAAGGCCAGAAAATGTCATGCTTGTGCCTCTTGGTGACGTGGTTTTGGTTGGCCGGTCTTTCCTGCTATGGTCGAATGGTGGACCCAAGCCTTTTCGACTACTCTCTGGTGGAGCAGTTGGATGCCCAATTCCTCCTGGATGGCTGGTATGACGCACCCAGTGCCCAGGACTCCAGCGATTGCGAAGCGGTATTTTCCCACTTTCACCTCTTTCTTGAAGTCAAACTTGAAGACAAAATGGATTTTGCCGCTATTGAGTCCTGCTTTATAGCAAAATGAATTTGAGACTTGCGCCAGCGATAATTCTAAGGAGTACTTGCTGCAAATGAACGACGGTAACGAAAAGAATCTCTGCTTGTAATAAACTAAACAACTTTCCACTCTTTTCCAAGCAACTGCCAGTTTTAGCTTCGTCAAATCTCTGGACGATGGCAAGAGCCTGCTGTTGCAGCCAAACGAGCAGCGACAAAAAGGCAGCTCACTTTGTTGCTGCGAAACTGAAATAATTTTATGGCCATTTTGGGAAACCAAGCAATTTTGTTTGACCAATTTTTGCCCAAATTTGAGGGGAACTGGAATTTGGGAGACAATTTTGGGATGAAAAAGAAGAATGTTTAGAAAAAGCAACTATGCATTAAAAACAGAATGCTACCTGGTGAACAACCAGAACAAATCTGGCTTCCTGGGCCCCTGCAATGGCTTTTCGCGCTACTGCGAAGCAGAGTCCGATTGTCCAGCGGATGCCAAGTCCCATCATGAACTCTGCTTTTTCACGGTTGCCCTAATGTCCTGGCGAACAGCCATAAAAAAATTGGCCATTGCAGAGGGCCAACTTGGAGCAAAGTCCTACGGCCGATTGCGTTTATTTGTTGATTTCATATTTTGGTTTTGTCAAAAATTAACCTCTACAGGGAATGAAGGGCAGTCTGGCTCGTCTTGGCCAGGCCTTTCCCTGGAGTTACCTAGCCGATGAGGCGTCCAAAGCTTCGTATGTTGTCTTCGTTAGAGAACCATTTTTAACTGTCACTATTCTTGAAGCAACTCATGATATCGATACGTACAAAATTAATGAAAGTTAATGAAAAATTAATGAAAAAGTTAATTCATGAAGGTTAATGGAAAACTGACAAAAAGATATAAAAATACAAATATTCGAAAATTTCAACACCAAATTTTTGCAGCCGTCTTTGAGTGCTCCGAAAGAAGGCACTGGCTGGGATTCGTTGATGGATTGGGAGCCGTTGGTGGAGCGGCTGAAGCAGGCCGTCTACGCGAAGAGGAATAGCGAAAAGCGAGCTACGCTGTCCAAATGCGCCGGGGCGCCTATGATTCTTCACGAGGACGTGAACTATAAAGATCTAGAATATAATGAGGAAGCATCACTGCTCAAAGGCCATAAATGGGCATATGGACGGAGCAACGAATCATGGTGCAGCCAGGTTTGACCATTTGCAATTGGCATTGACCGATAAAAGTAAGCTCATTCAAAATGCTTTTATTTAAACCGCGGATAAAGGATGAGCAGTCCTAGGGCGCGACAGCTGCCTAGTTATGAATGGGCGATTGAGTTTTGGGTGGTTGCATGTCTCAGCCTTGAGCTCCTTGGATATTAGTAATATATGATATATATATATATATCAATCGAATGCTCTTAGTCTACTGTGGATGACAAAAATCGTGAAATTTTGATTTAGGCCCTAGAATTATCAAGCATAAAAAAAATATAGACAATATACAATATTGATTTATTTCATGGACAGTATAAAGCCATGGAAAATTTCCTAATACAAATAGGATCTGCTTGTAGGTCATTAGCATTTTGTCTTCGTGCGCAATTCCATTGCTCTTTTCATGTGCGCTGGTTTTTTGTTTTGATCTTTTTGATGATTGAAAATTCATAAGCTACGCCTCCTGTAGCATTTTAGTCTTGTTATTTAATATTTCAGAAATTCTAGGGCCTAAATCGAAATTTCACGATTTTTGTCATCTGCAGTAGACTAAGAGCTTTTGATTGACTTAAATAAATATCATATATAACTAATATCCAAGGAGCTCAAGGCTGTGCCATGCAACCACCCAAAACTCAATCGCCCATTCAATAACTAGGGCGCTGTCGCGCCCTTGGACTGCTCATAGTATGAATGAAAAAGATTTATGGCAAACCTACACATTTTCAGGAGTGTGAATCGAAACGCGGCTATTGCAAATTTGCATTTTTCTGGACAAGACATCAATTATGTTTGTTAGTATATGTTTTTAATTTAACCATTCCTTAGGTTCGCTGGTGTCGCCAGAAAAAGTTTTCAGGGCGGCGCAACCATAAATTAAATACCCCAGAAGAAACCAACCAACTTATGTCATGGGATTTTAGGCGCTTGACGTTCCACATCAGGGAAACAAAAATATCTGGTACCATCGGCAAGCCAGAAGTGAACCTCTTTTCTCCCTTAGATTGATTTTCCCGAGTTAAAAATTAATGAATGCAATTACTTCTTGTGGAATCTGCTGCTTGGACTGTTGTATTTTGTTTTTGAGCGCAGTTCAGTGTCTCTATTCCTGCGCGCCCAAAAACTAAATACAGATGACGCAGCAGGTTCAACTAGCAATTGTATTTCTTTAGTAATAATGTTTTAGTACTAACTACACAGTCTTTCATATATTTTAATATGAACCGACAAGTTAAACAAGTATAATGGCGCAAAGCGCAATAGGTGACCGCGAAGCACAAGATGGGCTGGCGCGAGGGAGCATTCTCAACCAAATTCAAAAGTAAGCACATTTATAAAATCCGCAGCTATGAACTGCGAACAAAATAACTCAAGTCTTGTGTGCAATTTTCAGCTGTTCAATAAGACAATTCTTCACTCAAAAGGAAAAGTCTGTGGTTTCTCAACCAAATTCAAAAGTAAGCACATATTTAGAATCAGCAGTTATGAATTGTGAACAAAAAACTCAAGTCTTGTTTGCAATTTTCAGCCGTTCAACATGACTATTCTTCACTCAAAAGGAAAAGTCTGTGGTTTCTCAACCGATTTGAAAAGTAAGCACTGATTTGGAACCGTTATATATGAATTGTGAACAAAAAAACTCAAGTGTTCTGTTCAAATCTTAACACTTCAGCCAGTACAGAGCAAAAAGTAAAATGTAAGGGCATATGTATGGCAAAAAAATTTTCCTACTCAAAAAAGTGATGTTTCAACTACTCCGGCACCACTTCCACCCTGCCAGGATCCAAGCGGCAAGCTTTAGCTTTCAGGAAAAAAAAAGTTTATCAAAATCCGTTGAGAATTCGCAGGGCCCCGGCCATTCCAGACAGAATATATATATAGATATATATATATATATATATATATATATATATATATATATATATATATATATATAGATATATATATGGACAAAAAGTCAGTCACATGTATAGACCGCGAAGCGGGCCCTTCGGGCCCGCTTCGCGGTCAAAAACCGTTAAAACCGACAAGACATTGATTTATTGACCAGCGGGCCACCAGAGGAAGAGACGAATGTCTGCCACATGCAGAGGAAAAGAAAAGATGTGTATAACTACAAAACACAACTACTGTTGAAGTCTTCGTCTTTTTAGTATAATAAACATATAAACTAAGACTTCAATACCCCCCCGGTATATAAAGTACATAAATTGCTAACGTAATGAGACATAGGACTGTTTTCAAGGAAAATAAGGAAAAATTTACCAAAAATGCCCAATTTTGACAGACAACTTTTAATTCCAGGTGTCTGCCAGATACACATTTTTGGCTTGGCAGACGTGGTACGTCTGTTCACCCCCCAAAACGCTAATTTTCCTCCTTCACGTTGTACGTGTGTGCCTTTTTACCCAGTGGCTGCAAACAGTCGAAATCAAAATTTTAAGCCAAAAATCTGACTTATTTGATTCATGGTTTTGCGCACAGCCCAACTTTATAACGACTGTTTTTATAACATTATTTGTGTGGACCTGAAAGTTTTGGCACTAATTTAGCTCTTTTAAGCGCGTTCGAAGGATTCAGCGAACCCATGGTTGTGAATCCGCTTGGTCCAACTCATAAAGGTCAGTTTTCTTATGATATAATTTGTCGCATATAAAACTTCATTTCTGATAATCAACTGATATTCATAGCGACCCTGATGAAATTCCTCACGGAATGTATTTAATTGCATATTGATGCTGTATTTAAGAGTTTTATCGAAGACTTAAAAAAAGGCGACCAAACATTAAACTTCTTTTGATTGTGTTTCAGAACATTTTTACGTCAACGTAAGCGCTCGAATGATTGGCTGGAAACCATTTAGCTTTTCTACCAAGCACAAGGCTCTGTGCTTAAAAGAACCGATCTGCTGGTGGAAACCGCGACACTTGCGAACAACTAACTGCAACTTTACCGTGCGCGAAATTATCAGCAATCCGGTACACACCTGCGATAGCGTTAAATCCTGAATAGCCCACAAAAATGTTTAATTTCTATTTTTGTTTGAGAAGGGCGAGAAAATGGCAAATTTCGATGCGCAAGATTTTCCGGATTTGGAGTCAATGCTGAGCACTGATTTGCAAGCAGAAGAGCTTGTGATCATGGTAAGTGCCCCTTTCTTATAGAGAGGGTTAGCTTTTTCTTAAATGCAGTAGACAAGAGAGGGAAGAACACAAACTCTGTAAAAAGCATGCTCTCAGGTTCAATATCATTTGTATTGTGGACAGCTAATATCTTAATTTTCCTCAAATTTGATTTGGTTATGACAAACAGCACAGCAAATTTTAGCCAGTGGGTTTGGTTGTTACCCGCCCGAAATGGGACAGTGGTTCTTCTCGGCTTTATGTCCCCTCAGCTCTGCCTATCAGGAGTTTTAAAAATTATAGCATTTCAACTTTGATGCAGCAAAAAATATTTTCAAAGCAAAAATCAACAACTTTGCAGCCCATACTAACTGATTTGGCCCTGGACGGGTGGACGATACCAGAGCAGGGAATACCACAGGGTGAATTTCGACGCCTGCTTCAGCAAGGCAGCGAGGAAGTGGTCCAAGTCTATCCACATACAACTACCACCTCAACCACTTCTACAACCACTGCCACATCTCCTTCAACTACTACACCATCAACCACAATTGCACCTACTGCCTGTGCAGGTTTATTTTTGCGCGGCCGCAGGCCGCCTGCCGCGAAGGGCTACGGCCCCTACGCTTCGCCTAGTATGCTTCGCATCATACGTGTCCCTACTAAAAAATGAACCCCCCCCGGTGTTGGTTGATTTTACCCCCCCCCCCCCACCCCCCGGGGCCCCACCCCCCACCGGTGGGGGTTATTTGGGGGTTCAACAAAGTTGGTTGATTACTTAGTGCAATGGGAAAATTTTGCAAAATATAGGCCTTTTTAACGAAAAAGTGCTCCTAAAAACCCCAATTGGGCACAAAACTTGCGCCAGCAAGGAACATTTTTGATATTGACCAACAAAACAAGTAAATTTCGTATGAAATTTTCAAAAACTTGGTTGGTTGGAAGGACCGGGGGCCCCGGGGGGGGGTACCTCCCAGCCAAGTTGGTTGGTTGGTCAGGTAGGTCCTGAAAAAACTTGGTTGGTTGGTTGGGACCGGGGGGGTCGGGGGGGGGGGGGTCGCAGGCAACAAGTTGGTTGGTTGCTTCGGGGGGGGGGGGGGCGGGGGGGGGGGGCGGGGGGGGGGGGGGGGGTCGGGACACGTATGCTTCGCATGCTAGGCTACGCTCCGGGGCCTCCGCACCCATGCCCTACGGCCTCCGGAGCTCTGGCGCCCTGCCCGGAGCGGCGGGCGGCCAAGGCCCGCTTTAACAGTTACCCCATTTTTCGTCCGTCTGTCCGCATATATATATATATATATATATATATATGTTTGTGGTACCGCAGCCCGTACTCCTCGGTTTTTCAACGAAATTGGCTGAAATTTTGCATGAAGGTCCGTCTGGGTGGTGGCTCGGGACGTTTTTGTGCGCTTGGCGCAATTTTGTTTTGTTCCAGATTTATGGCCAGAAAATCTCAAAAATTGGGGCCTCAGAATTCGAAAATTTTTCGAAAAGCCATTTTTTTCATTTATAATATAAATAATGTTATTCAAACACCTCAGAAATCATTTTTTTAACGTATGAAAGGTGGGTGAACATACATATTATGCAATGATAAATTAAGAAAATAGACCTAAATAAAACATGACATCCTGCCAAGTTTCAAGGCCGCGCATCTATTGGCGACAGCCGATATTACCTTGTTCTGATTTGTAGGCTCTAGGCTTATGTAAGCCTTGTCTTGTCTGAAAGGTGGTAGCTGTTTGCTGGAAGAGCTGCAAGAACTGGCTGGCGACATTGCTTTAAGACTGACTGAGCTCTTGGCGGCGAATGTCTTGGTACAAAAAAATCACATTGATCCGGTTATTGATTAAGTAACAGCTGAATAGAGAAGGTTTGCGCAATTTGGATTACTTTTAGATTCTATCAAAGGCAAACGAACGCTGCAGGCATCTTCCGAAATTGTAATCTTTAGCTATTGTCATTTGTCATTGTCATATGTGGAAAAACCATGTTGTAGAGATGAAGAAGAAATGATGATGGCCAACGCTAGGCGGGACATTTGCCATAGAGAATTTCGCAGAATCTTGCGAACATGAAGGGTTTTTGTATTTGGGTTACGAGCGAAACCATTTTTATTTGGTAAATCTAATAAATGATTTTTGGTTGCTAAAGAATTTCTCTTGTGGCGTACAACACTGCAAATGTAAAGGAATAAATGACTGAAAAAGGAGAATGTTAATCGAATAAACTTGGTTTCTGACCGGCACTAACAAATGCATCTGCCCTGTTCAAATGTTAAAATTGTTTTTAGCCACTGGCACTGTGGACTTTCTTTCTCCCTGTCACCAATGTTCCTGGCAGCATTCGCTTTCCCTTGTTCGAACGGTCGAAGTCAGCTCCTCAAAAGCAGGAGGATTTAGCGCAGGCTATATTTACTACGCTTTACATCTATGACAAATATTCTTGTTTGCCAAGCAGTGCTCTGAGGTAAAATGATTTGGAGTTCGACTCCACTTTTCACCCCACGCTCAGACCATTTACTCCACTTCAACTTCACCTCATTGGCTACCCTCCCTATTTTGTTTCACTTATTCTACTTTATTCCACTTTCCGACTTTTTTTTTTAATTTTTTCTACTTTTTTTTACCTCAAGTCTCAAAAATTTCTCAGAAAGCTTAATAAATGCTGAATTTGATGCCGCGCATCTCCCAGCATCTCAAAACAGTGGACTACTGTACATTAGGCAACACTAGGGCCTCTATGCATCAACATAGGGGGGTAGGGTCTATATGTATCAACATAGGGGGGTAGGGTCTCTATGTATCAACATAGAGGGGGTAGGGCCCCTATGCATCAACATAGAGGGGAGTAGGGCCCCTATGCTTCAATCTAGGGACGGTGGAGGCGGCCTATGCTTTTAACAGCGATGA
>JASANA010008313.1:0-48907 GCA_030248095.1 Ptycholaimellus sp. GST1_10
CAATTTGCATTTTGTTTGCAGAGCGGTTGAGCAGGGAGGAGAGTTGGTGGAGGTACATGTTCAATGCTCGCCTGTCAACATCTTGCATTGACCTGGGAGCACCACTGGAACTGATTGAGTTTTTGCGCGGCCACAGGCCTCCTGTCATACAATTTGCCAGAAATTCTAGGCTTGCAAACCTGCTGTCCATAGGCAGACGCGGCCACTCGAAGGGCAAGGGCCAGCTGAAGCAGTTGCATCTTCGAGGCAATTGACGAGGGGCTGAGGATAGAGGTAAATGGCTTTTGAGACGCTTGTACTTAACCGGATGTACGCAATTTGCATTTTGTTTGCAGAGCGGTTGAGCAGGGAGGAGAGTTGGTGGAGGTTCATGCTAAATGCTGGCTGTGAACATATTGCATTGACCTGGGCGCCCATTGAACTGATTGTGTTTTTTGCAGCCACAGGCCTCCTGTCGTGCGATTTGCCCGAAATTTCTTGGCTCCCAAACCTGCTGTCCATAGGCAGACGCGGCCACTAGAAGGGCAAGGGCCAGCTGAAGCAGTTGCATCTTGAGGCAATTGAGGTTGAGGATAAAGGTAGATGGCTTTTGAGACGCTTGTAACCGGATGTACGCAATTTCCTTTTTGTTTCCAGCGGAGCGGTTGACGCAAAAAGGGGAGCTGTTGGAGGCTCATGCTAAATGCTGGCTGTGAACATATTGCATTGACCTGGGCGCCCATTGAACTGATTGAGTTTTTGCGCGGCCACAGGCCTCCTGTGGTGGGAAGAGCAGAGCTTTAGTGAAGTTTCGTGTACGGAAAAAACCTCTATACTTGTTTTGTCAAAAATATTTTTGCTAACTCTTTTATTTAATTTACCTTTTATCTCAGATATATTATTACCATTAAGACACCAGTAACTATTCGTCAGGATTCTTAAGAAGACTCTCGCCGTTAATAGCGCATTAACGTCAGACAATGCTAGTTTGGATTTCATCTGGGTACCATCTGCTAATTTTAGCTAATAAAGTAACTTTTCCTTAAAAGCCAGCCTCCTACGCTCATTTTAGCCTTCCCCTTGAGAGGCGGACAATGCTTTCCCCAGTCACCACTTGGCTGATTCAGGCCAGCCTTGGTCTGATCATGGTTGGCGCCTTTCCATATCCTTGCTCAACCTCGACGCAGTGGGAGGAAGAGAGTGAGAAACATGAGGCCTTGAGGTGGTGGGTCACGGGGGGTGTCTGAGCGGTGTGGTGTTCTCTGTCCGTGCCTTGCGCAAGCGCCACGAGTTGCTCATCATTGCTGGGCTCAGCCTGGCCGATGTCTGCCGAGGTGAAGGCGCTGAAATGGGGAGGCAGGAGAGACGAGCATTCTTCACTACCCACGAAGGCCTGGGCATCCTCCTAGCTGTTGTCAACCGCTACCTCATCTACGCTGACTTCACCCCAAGGGCAAGGACAAGATAACGCCATAGGATCGCCCGCGTTGCCTCCAGACAATTCATTGTCGTGGTGATGCAAGAAATACATTCAGAATGAATTGCTAGGCTACAAAAGCACTCACGCCGTCTGGCTGATCATGGGCGGTCAAGCAACGGCTCTCATGCTGGTTTCTTCCAGTCCACGGTTGGCTAAATGCTTTTGAAAGAAATGTAAGTTTCGGTTGAGGTCATGCTTTCACTGGATCGTCTACTTGCCAGTCCGCTTCTACTCCGTCTACGCTAGCTTCACTACCGGTTCATTTCTTTTTTATGACCATAGCGACGACAAAACCCAGACCTACTCCCAACTACCCCATACCCGGACCAACAACGAACTATGTCCTCGCATTCTTGCTGCTCCTAAACGCTTAATTGGCATGGAGATAATTATGTATTAGTTCTTTAAAACCGCATTTTTGCTCCGGTTTGGGTGGCCCTGAAGCTTTATGCCCATTTGGTCCTGGCAAGAGGAGCTGGGAATTAGTGAAATATGTGCTGCAGCTATGCCTGGCTGGTGCTGGGCTTAGTGCTAGCGTACGTCTGCGGCCTGTGGCTTGTGTTGGGCCTGCTCTCCTACTTCATCGTCGACAACAGTGAGCCCAGCATCCACCGCTATTGCTTCGGCAACCACGTAGCCACCAATGCGTATGCCTGCCCCCCTCATCATCCTCCCACTGACACCTCCTCGCTCACACAGGTTAGAGTGCCGCCGGGGCTGCAGCTGGTGTGCGGGCAGCCAGCTGCCTGATCTACCTCCTCACCCCTGCTCTTCTACCGCCGCCACCTGGCCGACATCGCGAGAGGCCTAGGCCTGGACGAAGGCAAGCAAGGCGCCAAAGCCGCTTCACACCAGAACTTGTCGGTGTGCCAGCCCCTCCTTGCAATTGGGAACTTGTTCTGCACATTTAAATAACCTATTCTCATAAGTTTTCTGGCTAAGAGTATTTAGACCTGGAGGGAGAGACTCTCTCAGGCGCTGAGAGTGGATAACAGCAGAGATTTAAAGAGGAAGCCTTGGACAGGGGCGGTGACGCTGGTGACGCTGCTGTGCTACGTGCTGCCGAACCTGTGCATCCAGGTGCTGGACAAGGTGCGCGCGGAGGGCGGCATCAGCCGAGCCCAGATGTCCCTGGCCAAGACCATCTGCTTCAGCCTCGTCTGCCTCAACTCCGTCGCCAACATCTACGTCTTCGGGTCCCCGCAGCCCCTCGTCTCTTTCAGCTTGAGGCATGCTGGCGCCATTTGAGGGTCCACCATGAGGAGATCAACGGCAGCATTCGTCGCCTCTTCTGCGCCTGCCGGAAGACAGCGAAGGTGGAAACGGACTCCACACTCTTCCGACGAAGCACCCGCATTTCTCAGCCGACCTAGGAAATCCCCCTCAGCTTACACCAACCTCCTATCGTGTAGTGTAGTCAAGTGTAGGATCAAGTGTCAGGTCTGTGTAGTCAAGTAAACGAGCATCTGTTGAATATAGTTGTAAAAAAGTGAAAACAAGATATTACAAATGTTGTCTTGTTGTCCAAAGCGTTGCTAGGAATCCCCGCGCAGAGTATTCTTCACCCACGCATAACCTGCAGAGGAAATCAGTGACAACTGCTGCTAGGCTCCATTTTTGCTACTCTCGATTTAGATGTTTCTGTGGTTGTGGTTATTGTTGTTTGTTTTCTTAGACAAACGTAAATGACGTGGAATAGTGCAAATGAGCACAGACACAACAAGGCATTCTCGGCTGTCGTCATAGATTAGGAGGAGTGGAAGGTTGGGAAGGTCACCGCAAAGTCGCTGCTCAGGTGAAACCCAAATCCACCCAAATCCATTCTGCATAACGCAATAACGCTTCAGTCACCCTTATTATCCTTTCACTGCACCAGTGATATTTCTAAGTTATTGTCCATTGGTGTGTCATCTGCATTTTTAGTGCGCATGAAAAGAGTCTTGGAACACTTTGTCCAGCCAGCCCAATGTATACAAATTCATTTTTCTTCATATTCAGTAGAAGCGGTGATTTTAAACCAGCAAAGCTTTGGTGAGACGATACTGGGGAAAAGAAAAGGGAGGATGGGAGGATGGAGGGTGAAAAGGAAGGCATGCTGGTGGAAGATTTAAGGCCTAGATAAAAGACCTCCAAATCATGGAGCAGCTGAAAGGGTTGGACGGGCTAAGAAATGTTTTCGACCAAATGCATGTTCTCACCATGAACGAAAGCTTGGATAATGCTTTGGCTGATCTGCGCTTGCTTAGCTATGCCCTGCGAAATTCACAAATGGCGGCAAATCGTTGCCTCACCAGACACAATGGGCCTTCCATTCAGGATCCTGAGGTTGGTGTGCCCCTTGGGCTGTACTCTGTTAGAATTTGTCAATGTGTCATACTACCAATCCTAGCACAAATCCTAGAAATACAATGTTTCACCAGCTGCAAAGTTTATTTGGATGTGAATCTGAAAACTTTGTCTCAGTGATTCGTCCTTGGCTATATTGGATTATAGCAAAGGAGAAATGCATGCTTTGTTGACAGGGCGCACTGGCGTACATCGTGGTGGTAGTGTTGCTGTACGCACTGGTGATAGTAGCTCTACTGGCACGAAGTCTGCATGCACAAGAACGGGAGGCCGCTGAGGATGCTCTCTACCACGACATGGTCACCAAGGCCAAACTTCTCTCCCTTCAGCAGGTTCCCAGCTCTTACAGGGCGCACTGGCGTACATCGTGGTGGTGGTGTTGCTGTACGCACTGGTGATAGTAGCTCTACTGGCACGAAGTCTGCATGCACAAGAACGGGAGGCCGCTGAGGATGCTCTCTACCACGATGGTCACCAAGGCCAAACTTCTCTCCCTTCAGCAGGTTCCCAGCTCTTACAGGGCGCACTGGCGTACATCGTGGTGGTGGTGTTGCTGTACGCACTGGTGATAGTAGCTCTACTGGCACGAAGTCTGCATGCACAAGAACGGGAGGCCGCTGAGGATGCTCTCTACCACGACATGGTCACCAAGGCCAAGCTTCTCTCCCTTCAGCAGGTTCCCAGCTCTTACAGGGCGCACTGGCGTACATCGTGGTGGTGGTGTTGCTGTACGCACTGGTGATAGTAGCTCTACTGGCACGAAGTCTGCATGCACAAGAACGGGAGGCCGCTGAGGATGCTCTCTACCACGACATGGTCACCAAGGCCAAACTTCTCTCCCTTCAGCAGGTTCCCAGCTCTTACAGGGCGCACTGGCGTAGATCGTGGTGGTGGTGTTGCTGTACGCACTGGTGATAGTAGCTCTACTGGCACGAAGTCTGCATGCACAAGAACGGGAGGCCGCTGAGGATGCTCTCTACCACGACATGGTCACCAAGGCCAAACTTCTCTCCCTTCAGCAGGTTCCCAGCTCTTACAGGGCGCACTGGCGTACATCGTGGTGGTGGTGTTGCTGTACGCACTGGTGATAGTAGCTCTACTGGCACGAAGTCTGCATGCACAAGAACGGGAGGCCGCTGAGGATGCTCTCTACCACGACATGGTCACCAAGGCCAAACTTCTCTCCCTTCAGCAGGTTCCCAGCTCTTACAGGGCGCACTGGCGTACATTGTGGTGGTGGTGTTGCTGTACGCACTGGTAATAGTAGCTCTACTGGCACGAAGTCTGCATGCACAAGAACGGGAGGCCGCTGAGGATGCTCTCTACCACGACATGGTCACCAAGGCCAAACTTCTCTCCCTTCAGCAGGTTCCCAGCTCTTACAGGGCGAACTGGCGTACATCGTGGTGGTGGTGTTGCTGTACGCACTGGTGATAGTAGCTCTACTGGCACGAAGTCTGCATGCACAAGAACGGGAGGCCGCTGAGGATGCTCTCTACCACGACATGGTCACCAAGGCCAAGCTTCTCTCCCTTCAGCAGGTTCCCAGCTCTTACAGGGCGCACTGGCGTACATCGTGGTGGTGGTGTTGCTGTACGCACTGGTGATAGTAGCTCTACTGGCACGAAGTCTGCATGCACAAGAACGGGAGGCCGCTGAGGATGCTCTCTACCACGACATGGTAACCAAGGCCAAACTTCTCTCCCTTCAGCAGGTTCCCAGCTCTTACAGGGCGCACTGGCGTAGATCGTGGTGGTGGTGTTGCTGTACGCACTGGTGATAGTAGCTCTACTGGCACGAAGTCTGCATGCACAAGAACGGGAGGCCGCTGAGGATGCTCTCTACCACGACATGGTCACCAAGGCCAAACTTCTCTCCCTTCAGCAGGTTCCCAGCTCTTACAGGGCGCACTGGCGTACATCGTGGTGGTGGTGTTGCTGTACGCACTGGTGATAGTAGCTCTACTGGCACGAAGTCTGCATGCACAAGAACGGGAGGCCGCTGAGGATGCTCTCTACCACGACATGGTCACCAAGGCCAAACTTCTCTCCCTTCAGCAGGTTCCCAGCTCTTACAGGGCGCACTGGCGTACATCGTGGTGGTGGTGTTGCTGTACGCACTGGTGATAGTAGCTCTACTGGCACGAAGTCTGCATGCACAAGAACGGGAGGCCGCTGAGGATGCTCTCTACCACGACATGGTCACCAAGGCCAAACTTCTCTCCCTTCAGCAGGTTCCCAGCTCTTACAGGGCGCACTGGCGTACATCGTGGTGGTGGTGTTGCTGTACGCACTGGTGATAGTAGCTCTACTGGCACGAAGTCTGCATGCACAAGAACGGGAGGCCGCTGAGGATGCTCTCTACCACGACATGGTCACCAAGGCCAAACTTCTCTCCCTTCAGCAGGTTCCCAGCTCTTACAGGGCGCACTGGCGTACATCGTGGTGGTGGTGTTGCTGTACGCACTGGTGATAGTAGCTCTACTGGCACGAAGTCTGCATGCACAAGAACGGGAGGCCGCTGAGGATGCTCTCTACCACGACATGGTCACCAAGGCCAAACTTCTCTCCCTTCAGCAGGTTCCCAGCTCTTACAGGGCGCACTGGCGTACATCGTGGTGGTGGTGTTGCTGTACGCACTGGTGATAGTAGCTCTACTGGCACGAAGTCTGCATGCACAAGAACGGGAGGCCGCTGAGGATGCTCTCTACCACGACATGGTCACCAAGGCCAAACTTCTCTCCCTTCAGCAGGTTCCCAGCTCTTACAGGGCGCACTGGCGTACATCGTGGTGGTGGTGTTGCTGTACGCACTGGTGATAGTAGCTCTACTGGCACGAAGTCTGCATGCACAAGAACGGG
This sequence comes from Ptycholaimellus sp. GST1_10, assembly GCA_030248095.1. Classification (NCBI taxonomy): domain Eukaryota; kingdom Metazoa; phylum Nematoda; class Chromadorea; order Chromadorida; family Chromadoridae; genus Ptycholaimellus; species Ptycholaimellus sp. GST1_10. The sequence continues at coordinate 6,666 of JASANA010008313.1, forward strand.
AGGCCGCTGAGGATGCTCTCTACCACGACATGGTCACCAAGGCCAAGCTTCTCTCCCTTCAGCAGGTTCCCAGCTCTTACAGGGCGCACTGGCGTACATCGTGGTGGTGGTGTTGCTGTACGCACTAATGATAGCAGCTCTACTGGCACGAAGTCTGCATGCACAAGAACGGGAGGCCGCTGAGGATGCTCTCTACCACGACATGGTCACCAAGGCCAAACTTCTCTCCCTTCAGCAGGTTCCCAGCTCTTACAGGGCGCACTGGCGTACATCGTGGTGGTGGTGTTGCTGTACGCACTGGTGATAGTAGCTCTACTGGCACGAAGTCTGCATGCACAAGAACGGAAGGCCGCTGAGGATGCTCTCTACCACGACATGGTCACCAAGGCCAAACTTCTCTCCCTTCAGCAGGTTCCCAGCTCTTACAGGGCGCACTGGCGTACATCGTGGTGGTGGTGTTGCTGTACGCACTGGTGATAGTAGCTCTACTGGCACGAAGTCTGCATGCACAAGAACGGGAGGCCGCTGAGGATGCTCTCTACCACGACATGGTCACCAAGGCCAAACTTCTCTCCCTTCAGCAGGTTCCCAGCTCTTACAGGGCGCACTGGCGTACATCGTGGTGGTGGTGTTGCTGTACGCACTGGTGATAGTAGCTCTACTGGCACGAAGTCTGCATGCACAAGAACGGGAGGCCGCTGAGGATGCTCTCTACCACGACATGGTCACCAAGGCCAAACTTCTCTCCCTTCAGCAGGTTCCCAGCTCTTACAGGGCGCACTGGCGTACATCGTGGTGGTGGTGTTGCTGTACGCACTGGTGATAGTAGCTCTACTGGCACGAAGTCTGCATGCACAAGAACGGGAGGCCGCTGAGGATGCTCTCTACCACGACATGGTCACCAAGGCCAAACTTCTCTCCCTTCAGCAGGTTCCCAGCTCTTACAGGGCGCACTGGCGTACATCGTGGTGGTGGTGTTGCTGTACGCACTGGTGATAGTAGCTCTACTGGCACGAAGTCTGCATGCACAAGAACGGGAGGCCGCTGAGGATGCTCTCTACCACGACATGGTCACCAAGGCCAAACTTCTCTCCCTTCAGCAGGTTCCCAGCTCTTACAGGGCACACTGGCGTACATCGTGGTGGTGGTGTTGCTGTACGCACTGGTGATAGTAGCTCTACTGGCACGAAGTCTGCATGCACAAGAACGGGAGGCCGCTGAGGATGCTCTCTACCACGACATGGTCACCAAGGCCAAACTTCTCTCCCTTCAGCAGGTTCCCAGCTCTTACAGGGCGCACTGGCGTACATCGTGGTGGTGGTGTTGCTGTACGCACTGGTGATAGTAGCTCTACTGGCACGAAGTCTGCATGCACAAGAACGGGAGGCCGCTGAGGATGCTCTCTACCACGACATGGTCACCAAGGCCAAACTTCTCTCCCTTCAGCAGGTTCCCAGCTCTTACAGGGCGCACTGGCGTACATCGTGGTGGTGGTGTTGCTGTACGCACTGGTGATAGTAGCTCTACTGGCACGAAGTCTGCATGCACAAGAACGGGAGGCCGCTGAGGATGCTCTCTACCACGACATGGTCACCAAGGCCAAACTTCTCTCCCTTCAGCAGGTTCCCAGCTCTTACAGGGCGCACTGGCGTACATCGTGGTGGTGGTGTTGCTGTACGCACTGGTGATAGTAGCTCTACTGGCACGAAGTCTGCATGCACAAGAACGGGAGGCCGCTGAGGATGCTCTCTACCACGACATGGTCACCAAGGCCAAACTTCTCTCCCTTCAGCAGGTTCCCACCTCTTACAGGGCGCACTGGCGTACATCGTGGTGGTGGTGTTGCTGTACGCACTGGTGATAGTAGCTCTACTGGCACGAAGTCTGCATGCACAAGAACGGGAGGCCGCTGAGGATGCTCTCTACCACGACATGGTCACCAAGGCCAAACTTCTCTCCCTTCAGCAGGTTCCCACCTCTTACAGGGCGCACTGGCGTACATCGTGGTGGTGGTGTTGCTGTACGCACTGGTGATAGTAGCTCTACTGGCACGAAGTCTGCATGCACAAGAACGGGAGGCCGCTGAGGATGCTCTCTACCACGACATGGTCACCAAGGCCAAACTTATCTCCCTTCAGCAGGTTCCCACCTCTTACAGGGCGCACTGGCGTACATCGTGGTGGTGGTGTTGCTGTACGCACTGGTGATAGTAGCTCTACTGGCACGAAGTCTGCATGCACAAGAACGGGAGGCCGCTGAGGATGCTCTCTACCACGACATGGTCACCAAGGCCAAACTTCTCTCCCTTCAGCAGGTTCCCAGCTCTTACAGGGCGCACTGGCGTACATCGTGGTGGTGGTGTTGCTGTACGCACTGGTGATAGTAGCTCTACTGGCACGAAGTCTGCATGCACAAGAACGGGAGGCCGCTGAGGATGCTCTCTACCACGACATGGTCACCAAGGCCGAACTTCTCTCCCTTCAGCAGGTTCCCAGCTCTTACAGGGCGCACTGGCGTACATCGTGGTGGTGGTGTTGCTGTACGCACTGGTGATAGTAGCTCTACTGGCACGAAGTCTGCATGCACAAGAACGGGAGGCCGCTGAGGATGCTCTCTACCACGACATGGTCACCAAGGCCAAACTTCTCTCCCTTCAGCAGGTTCCCACCTCTTACAGGGCGCACTGGCGTACATCGTGGTGGTGGTGTTGCTGTACGCACTGGTGATAGTAGCTCTACTGGCACGAAGTCTGCATGCACAAGAACGGGAGGCCGCTGAGGATGCTCTCTACCACGACATGGTCACCAAGGCCAAACTTCTCTCCCTTCAGCAGGTTCCCACCTCTTACAGGGCGCACTGGCGTACATCGTGGTGGTGGTGTTGCTGTACGCACTGGTGATAGTAGCTCTACTGGCACGAAGTCTGCATGCACAAGAACGGGAGGCCGCTGAGGATGCTCTCTACCACGACATGGTCACCAAGGCCAAACTTCTCTCCCTTCAGCAGGTTCCCACCTCTTACAGGGCGCACTGGCGTACATCGTGGTGGTGGTGTTGCTGTACGCACTGGTGATAGTAGCTCTACTGGCACGAAGTCTGCATGCACAAGAACGGGAGGCCGCTGAGGATGCTCTCTACCACGACATGGTCACCAAGGCCAAACTTCTCTCCCTTCAGCAGGTTCCCAGCTCTTACAGGGCGCACTGGCGTACATCGTGGTGGTGGTGTTGCTGTACGCACTGGTGATAGTAGCTCTACTGGCACGAAGTCTGCATGCACAAGAACGGGAGGCCGCTGAGGATGCTCTCTACCACGACATGGTCACCAAGGCCAAACTTCTCTCCCTTCAGCAGGTTCCCAGCTCTTACAGGGCGCACTGGCGTACATCGTGGTGGTGGTGTTGCTGTACGCACTGGTGATAGTAGCTCTACTGGCACGAAGTCTGCATGCACAAGAACGGGAGGCCGCTGAGGATGCTCTCTACCACGACATGGTCACCAAGGCCAAACTTCTCTCCCTTCAGCAGGTTCCCAGCTCTTACAGGGCGCACTGGCGTACATCGTGGTGGTGGTGTTGCTGTACGCACTGGTGATAGTAGCTCTACTGGCACGAAGTCTGCATGCACAAGAACGGGAGGCCGCTGAGGATGCTCTCTACCACGACACGGTCACCAAGGCCAAACTTCTCTCCCTTCAGCAGGTTCCCAGCTCTTACAGGGCGCACTGGCGTACATCGTGGTGGTGGTGTTGCTGTACGCACTGGTGATAGTAGCTCTACTGGCACGAAGTCTGCATGCACAAGAACGGGAGGCCGCTGAGGATGCTCTCTACCACGACATGGTCACCAAGGCCAAACTTCTCTCCCTTCAGCAGGTTCCCAGCTCTTACAGGGCGCACTGGCGTACATCGTGGTGGTGGTGTTGCTGTACGCACTGGTGATAGTAGCTCTACTGGCACGAAGTCTGCATGCACAAGAACGGGAGGCCGCTGAGGATGCTCTCTACCACGACATGGTCACCAAGGCCAAACTTCTCTCCCTTCAGCAGGTTCCCAGCAACAACGTTTTTCTGCCAAAATGATTTGTCTTCATTCCCCCTCCCCTTCTTGTATTACCTAATAAAAAGCATTTTCATTTTTTATGCAAAATTGCAAAATCGCACGAATTCCAGTAACAGCAATTTTCAAAAAATTTGATGAATATTTCAAGAGCTTTTTCATAAAGCCGAAACAACTTTTGCAGGCTAAAGCAGACTACGCCAGACGAGTGAGTCTGCAGCTGGTGCACATGAGCTGGAATCGCTATCCAGACCGTCTTGGGCGCATCGCCGAGGAGAGTACCCAGCAAAATCTTCCAGGTTCTTCCATGCTACTGCTACCTGGTTGAACTGCTACTTGCTACTTTCCAGAGCACTTGGAGGAAGTTCAGCTTTAACCATTCATCTATTATCAAAGATTGAACGTCTTCTTTTCCCGAAACACATCAGCATAGGATGCTTAAAGATCATTGTCGCTGAATTTTGGCATCAGGAGGACAACTCAGCGTAGTGAATGTGAAAAATGTCATGCATAATCATCAAATTTCTTAACCTCATCAAAATTAACGAAAGTGATCGCTTTTCAACAATCCTAATCTATCAAAGGCAAACCCTGGAGGTCAGCTCATGACAGCGCGAATTGAAGGGCTGATGAAAATAAATAAAGCAAGAAGGCTAGAAGCAAAGTAGGAAGTTGATGGGGGGTTATACCCGGAAAGCTAAGCAGGGGTTTGCATGGAAGAAGGAAGGGGCAAGGGAGCCAAGGCTCTACATGACATCGACAAAGAACTCGGTGGGGTTGAGGGGATTGCCCATGGCCATGCGGAAGGACTGGCGAGAGCCGGCCGCCTCCCGCTCCGTCTCCATCACAGCACTGCCTATGCCAACCCATCTTTTACACTCTCTAGCATCGTCTATTCAAATTTTTAAAATTTTTTGAATATCTTTTTTTAATTCCTAATAGTTTTTGAGTTTCTTAAAATATTTTTTTCATGTGTATTTATATCTGTTCAATCTGCGTTTTTTATTTTTGACCGCGGAGCGGCCCGAGGGCCGCTCCGCGGTCTATAGAGGTTACTAAACTTTTGTCCTCAGGTATATATATATATATATATATATGGAAATGCTGTCCCCGGGCGAATTCTCAACGGATCTTGACAAACTTTTTTTTTCCTGAGAGGTAATTCTATTTTAGGAAGATCTGGAGGGGTGGAACTGGTTTCCGAGCATTTGAAACATTACTTTTTTGGGTAGAAAGGTTGAAAATTTGGGTATGCTGTAAAATGCTCAATTCTCAACGGATTTTGACAAACTTTTTTTTCCCTGAAAGGTAATAATATTTTAGGAAGACCTGGAGGGGTGGAACTGGTCCCGGAGCATTTGAAACATTACCTTTTTGGGTAGAAATTTTGAAAAATGGGGTATGTTGAGAAATGGCGAATTCTCAACGGATTTGGACAAACTTTTTTTTTGCTGAAAGGTAATAACATTTTTGGAAGATCTGGAGGGGTGGAACTGGTCCCGCAGCATTTGAAACATTACTTTTTTGGGTAGAAAGTTTGAAAAATGGGTTATGTTGAGAAATGGCAAATTCTCAACGGATTTTGACAAACTTTTTTTTTGCTGAAAGGTAATAACATTTTAGCAAGGTCTGGAGGGGTGGAAATGATCCCGGAGCATTTGAAACATTACTTTTTTGGGTAGAGATTTTGAAAAATGGGGTATGTTGAGAAATGGCGAATTCTCAACGGATTTGGACAAACTTTTTTTTTGCTTAAAGGTATTAAGTTGTAGAGGAGAGGGGGAGCTCCGCGGTCACCTATTGCGCTCTGCGCCATATACTTGTTCTACAATTATCTGCATCCCATGTCTTCTTTTTCGTTTTGTCTACGCTTTCTACACTCATTTCATCCAGTTCATCAACAAAATGAGTTTATTCTGATGAGCAGTGGTGAGAAAAAATAAATATGTTCAATGAGCCAGCACAAAAGCTGCACCTGGTGGGAGAATGGGTCCAGGGGGCGGCTGGGCCCCGTTGCTGGGGCCGGGGAGGCGGGGCTTGGGCAGGAGGGCAGGCGGCGGCATGGTAGATTGTAGTGGGGGCTTGTGCCTGCCCTCGGAGGAGGAGGAGGTGGAGGGCGCCGATTGGACCCCGGCCTCCAGGGCCCCGCCGAGGGGCAGAGTGGACGGCGTGGCTGCACTGGGCGGGTGGAGGGGGTAGGCCCCGTGGATGCCCAGCCGTGGGTCCACCATCGACGCGTAGCCGCTCACCTCCAAATTCCACTGGGCTGAGTTGCTGGACAGGCGTTGGCAGGGCGGCTTTTTTCATTGACAAGCATGGCTGGCTGAATTTGGCTGTTTATACGAATAAATTTTGTGGCCATGAGCCAGAATTATTGACATATTACGAAGTGATATGAAAAGTGAGGCGTTTCGGAAAGTATCCAAAAAGTTGCAACACTTAGTTTACAAGAAACATTAGGAGTCGAAAATTTTTCGATTCTTTCGTAGCAGAATATTTCTTTCATAAAGGCTCGGAAGTCAGCCTCAAAGGTCTCGAGAAAGGAGGCAAAGAAGTGGGTGAACCATGGATGGGGTGTTTGCGGATAGGTGAGGCCAGTTGGGCGGGGTGGGTGTAGCCAGTGCAGGTGGCGGGAGCGGTGCCACCGTGTCCCCGTCCGACATCTCACCCTCCGCCTTCGCACCCGCCGCGGGCAGGATCAGCCCCATTTCCCCCGCCTCACCGCCACTAGCCAGATTCAGCTTGGCCATCTCTGCAATTCCATCCAGAGGCTCAGCCATGGCTGGACAGTTGGAGAAGGGAAATGGGCAGCACCATGGGCCAGGACATCGCCGAAGACGTAGTAGCACTGCTCGGAGAAGGTGATCTTGTTCACGGTGTGCTTGATGAGGCCCTGTTTGAGCAGAGCGGAGGCGTACTTGCGCGCATCCCTCCTCTCCGGAAACCCCGCCACCTTGGTATGGAGCCAGTCCACGACGTCGGAGCCGAGGACGGCCCGGGGGACCTTGATCTTCAGCCAGGTCCTGTCCTTGATCTCCAGGCCGGACCCAGGACGCATCATGGCCAGGACTATCAGCCGCGGCTCCATCTTCCTGTCCAGCTCCAGGTCCGCGCCGGCCTCCAGAGGCAGGTAGGTGTTGGCGCCGCTGGAGTTGCCGTAGGAGCCGGCGGAGTTGTGGCTGTTGAGGGTGGAGACGGAGGGGGGCCTGAAGGCGCCGGGGGTGGGCGTGGGCGCCTCGCCGATGGGCTCCAGGGGGCCGCGGAACTGGTTGGTGTGGGCGACCCAGGCGCCGGGGTCGATGGGGCGGACGGGCTCCTGGCGGGGGATGGTGAAGTAGCCTTTGGGGGCTGTGTCCCAGGACTTGGCGACCACCAGGGTGATGCGGCCGCCGGCGTTCACGGCCTCCCGCAGCACATCGACGGCGTCGTCGTTGCTCATGTTCTCGAATGAGGTTTGGTTCACCTGCAACCGGGCTCATTGTCTCTGCTGGTTAGTTGAAATGGAGAATTCGAGCTATGAGCATATTTCGGATGCCTGAAATGATCTTGGGATGCCTAAGCTTTGAAATCAAGCAGGGATAAAACTATGACTTGGTCAAAGGCTTAGACATGTCAAAAAAATGATACTTCAGAAATATGCCCCTAGCATAAATATCCTTGCATATAATCAGTATATGAGGACAAAAACAGCCCAGATAAATTTTCATCAATATTCCATTTTGTATAGGCCACTTTATCAATTCTCGTTTACTGAAGGCAGGAGAAGGAAGTAGGTAGGGAGGAGTATGGAACCTGTAAGATCATGTCGCCGGGCTCAATGCGTCCATCGAGTGCGACGGCGCCGCCCTTCATGATGTTGGCGACGAAGATGCCGCCGTCCCCGCGGCGGTTGCTCTGGCCCACGATGGAGATGCCCAGGAAGTTCACGCTGTCCATGTTCAGGGGGACTGTGATGATGTTGAGGCTCATGGAGGACTCCGTGATGGAAGAGAAGGACGTCGCCCGGGACACCGGCGCTCGGTGCTTCTTCCGCCGCTTTCTCTGCCTTCAATCACTGCTCCTAGTGGAGGAAAAGGACTCAGAAGGATTGAATCAAAATCAATGTCAGGTATATCAGACTTCTCAGCTCGAAGAATTATCGAGGAAAGGTTATGAAATGGATAGAATGAAACCCAATCAACCATCAGCCTCATAGGAGAGTGAGAAAGGCAGGACCGATAGAACTGCTGTGAGACGGAGGTGACGTGGGTGGAGGTTGAGATGCGGGAGCGATCGTCGTCGTCGGAGAATAGGCGGCTCTCCGTGTCCGTCGTCAGCGAGGACTCGGCCCCGTCCAGCCGGCGGGCGGGAGGTCCGCTGGGGGGCGGTAGGCCGCGACGCCCGGCCGTCCCGTACTGCGGCTGGAAGGCGCGCCGGTTCAGCGCCCCGCCCTTGGCGAACACCGGCAGGTTCTGCGACACCGTCGACTCCGAGTCCGACGTCATGCCTGCCCAGTTGTGTCTTTGAGTCCAGGAAGAGGCAGATGAAGAGAAAGATTTATTTGAAATCTAATCTAATTCTGTCTAATTCTGGCCCAGAAATCATAGACTCAGCTGCTTTGCGATGGAGGAGGGGAAAGAAAGGAGGGAGAGGGGGAGGAGGAAGGGGAAGGAAGGGCATGGAGGAGGTTAAGAAAGAGCGAGAGAGAAAGGATGATGGGTACCGGTCTGATCGAAGGCGGCGGCGGCGCGTCCGTACTCGGCCAGCAGAGGGTTGTGCTGCAGGCCGCGCAGGCTGCCCTGTCCAGCGCCGGCCAAGCGTCGCCCCGAGGAGCCGTCCGAGTGCGCCGAGCCCTCCGTCGGTTGCAGCTGCAATATTTCAGCCCATCCCAACCTTCACAAACCATCCACCTTCTGACCAGTTCCTAAAATCTCGAAAAATTAATTTTTAAATTTTCAAAAAAATTTCAGAAATTACAATTATTCTGCAAAAACAGGCATATATGAAAATATAAAACTCCAAAAATAAATAAATAAAATTACATAGGCGAATATTTTGCCGTCGCAGGAGGGCAGGTGGGCGGCGTCGTCGGTGAGCTCCTCCTTGACCTGGCCGACGCCCTCCGCGATGGTCTTGAAGAAGAACTTGCACAGCTGCAGCGCGTACTTGGACTGACTCGCCGCTGCCGCCGCCTTGAAGTCCCCCAGCGTCACCTCTTCCATCGCCTTCCCGATCTGCAAACTCCCCCACCTCACTCACCCCTCTCCCTCCCACCTCTCCAATCCGCTCACCTTCAGCTTGTAGGGCGTCTCCTCGTCGTCGATGTAGTAGAAGACCACGGTCTCCTCGCCGCCCGTTTTGGAGCCCGTCTCGGACATCCTGGAAACAGTTGCAGCCCTATGAGTCAGATGAGCAGGGGAACAGAGGGAGCAAGAAAGGGGTCAAGAGAGGCTGGCAGGGCAAGAATGGGAGTGGCGTGTGGGAATTGGAATCGATAGGGGGTTGGGCTCTCCTGAGTGGGTGTAGAAGAAGCGAAGCGCACAGTGCTCACTTGGCTGCCTGGGCATACGCACACCGCATTCCTACCCTCACACACCCCGCCCGCCATCCCCCGCCCCCCGCTTCACGCCGCGATCCCTGCTTTCCCACTACGGTAGCCCCCCATCCACCCCTTGTCTTGCGTTTGAATCCTGCCTAACCCTTCACAGCGCGACCTGGGACCCCATTTCTTTTTCTTCCTCATCACCAAATGCCAGGACACAGATTGAGCAGGTGTGGGTCTAGAGAAGAAGACAGGGGGCGCTTTCCGAATAGGATCACTGAAGCGCCCACCTCCAGAATAGGCAAAGCAGAGGAGGTGGAGAAAGGAGAGAGGGAGAGAGTAAGACGAAAGACTCTTGCCTCAGCGACTAGAGGCATTGGACACATCCTATCCGGCAGACGACTGGGGGACACTAAGCGCAATCCTAAACATCCACAATCACACAAGCACAATCAATCTCGGCAACCTATCCCAAAAGGAGTGCCAATGACAATGATTGCAGAGAAAAGGCTGAGTTGTGCTCGCGCATGAGCTGTGAGGGGCTCTAGAGGCAATAAGGCGACGTTCTAGGAGGAGGTGGCGTAGAGGAAGGCGAGGGCGGGAGGGGCGAGGAGGAGAGGGAAGAGGCGGTCGATGGCCAGGAGGGCGTGGCGGCGGAGGAAGAGCTCGCTGCGGAGGCCGGATCGGCAGAGGCCCAGACATCGGTAGGAGGAGTCCGGGGGACGATAGTAGCGCTCTTCCAGGCCCATCTCTTCGCCCACGCAGGAGCCGGCTTTGCTTCTCCAAAACCCTCGTGCTCAGATTATTTTCTCGCAATTTTTCACGGATAAAATTACTGAATTGTTTTTAGACGGTAGATTTCATTGAATTTTTTAATTTGAATAGTAATTGTAGCTAAATGTTTACTAAATTGTCTTGAATCTAATAAAATCTGATAACCCTTTTTGGACTGTTCCAAAATGAGCCACTACCTGATAGAAGGCGGGTGATGGATGGAGCTTCCGGCAGAGGGAGAGTGCGGGAAGCCGTTGTAAGCGGAGGATTCCCTGGAGCAGCCTCCCAAGGCAGAGTCCGGGGTGTAGAGGTTGAGGATGCGCTGCTGGGTGGCAGGCCTGCCCATCGGCACCGGCGTCCCGACCCCGGTCGATGACACCGTGGACACCACCCGCTTCAGACGAGACACAGACACCAATCTGGCAAACAATCATTTTACCTCTACCAAATTGGTGCAGGTACTAGGTGTGCCGATTTGTATTGTGCCTATTTAATAGACCAGCCATAAAAGTACCGAATGAAGACTTCATTGCCCTCTGGAAGGGGTAGGAAATCTTCATTCGATACTTATATGGCTGGTATACTGACAAGGTAACATCGGCTATGGCCAATAGGTTCAGCAGAAGACAAGGTAACATCGGCTATCGCTAATTGGTTCAGCAGAAAACCTTTGTCAATCCTCTCGCAAACTGCCTCAAGAGGCATTTCGCGAGAAAGTGGAGAATGGTTAAAGGAAGGTGGCCCAAAATTTTTTTTTGACCCCCAATGTTATTGTATTTTCTGAAAAAGCAATCAATTTTTTCCTATGAGCCAAAATGAGAACGCCCAACTCGGTTTAGTTAAGCTGCTATGATTACGAATGTAAAGAGAGGTTCGCCGAATTGGGCGGAGGAGTGATGAACAGAGGTGAATTCTGGCCTAGGCGGGTGGCGGTGTGGTGGAGAGGTCTCTCCGCTGGGGCTGCAAGGGAGAAGCGAAGGGCCTTCCTGGTGGCCGTGGGGGCACTGCTGGATGCCGACGCCGCAAACTCCACCTAATCTACCTGATCCAACCAATTACACATGATTACTGGCTTTCCTCTCCCTAACTGCAGCTTGCCTCACCCCTAATGCCGCATCCTCCTCTCATGTTCAGATTCACCTTGTTAGTGCGTCTGTCATTCTTCTCGTCCTCAGACGGTGATAAAAAGAAAGAAAGAGGTCAACAAGAAAAGCAATTTTATTAGTATTGGGGATGCTGCCCAAAAAATCTTTTTCTTGACGTATTTTTTTGCAACTACCAACTACTGCATATCAAATTGAAGATTATAAGCTGAAGAAGAGCGAGGTGTCATTTGTTTGGACAATATTGCGAGTTTTTGTATGAAAACAAGCTTGACAATCATAAAGTATGTTTTTTTGATGTTGGAGTTTTTTTGCAAATAATCAAGAATAGCTCGTCAGGACTTCATTTCCCTGCGCATGCGACACACATTTTCGGATTTGTCATAAAATTTTGACCCTAAAACATAAATAATATGCCCTGAGCAAATTGAGCACAAAGAAATATGATGACTTTTTCTCATACACTCCTTATTTTGCCTATGTTATAACATAGGGAACTAAAAATCGGTTGTAAAATTGCCACTAAAAAACTTCCCATTTCTCACACACTGACTCATGCTCAAAATCCTTTTCAGATAGATTGTTTCAAACATTTTTCCAGCTATGGGTGCCAAAATATTAGGGATATGTACTATAATGCCAACGAAAATGGCCAAAGTTTGATGACGGGTCCAAATTTCGCCTATGCTATAACATAGGCCAAAAATGACAAAAAAAAATTTGCTCTTAATTTTTCAATTTAACTGCTCAAATTCAATCTTCTGACCACTCCGCATCTAGAAATACAATTTTTATTATGGATATACTAAAATAATGCTCAAAAATGGTATTTGCAATTGATGAAATTTAGACCTTATTTTTCGGTTTTTATGAATCATTTTTTCCTTTTTTTAATGATAAACCAATTCCAAAAATTGCATTTCCAGGTGCGGAGTGGCCAGAAGATTGAAGTTGAGCAGTTAAATTGAAAAATTAAGAGCAAACTTTTTTTTGTCATTTTTGGCCTATGTTATAGCATAGGCGAAATTTGGACCCGTCATCAAACTTTGGCCATTTTCGTTGGCAATATAGTACATATCCCTAATATTTTGGCACCCATAGCTGGAAAAATGTTTGAAACAATCTATCTGAAAAGGATTTTGAGCATGAGTCAGTGTGTGAGAAATGGGAAGTTTTTAGTGGCAATTTTACAACTGATTTTTAGTTCCCTATGTTATAACATAGGCAAAATAAGGAGTGTATGAGAAAAAGTCATCATATTTCTTTGTGCTCAATTTGCTCAGGGCATATTATTTATGTTTTAGGGTCAAAATTTTATGACAAATCCGAAAATGTGTGTCGCATGTGCAGGGAAATGAAGTCCTGACGAGCTATTCTTGATTTTAGTTGAAAAACGAAAGTCTCAGAAATTGGTTAGTTTTCAAACTTACGGCTGTTGTTCAAATGCAAAGCCTCAAATTACAAATATATGGCAACCAAAATGCTCCTCTAATCATAAGCTTTCAGAATCTGTGCCTACTTGTGTGCTTTTCTCTAAATTTGGTGGAGAAAATGCATAAAATAAAAGTTCTTTCCACTAAATCACAATTTCACAATTTATAAAAAGTAAGGTTTGTTCTTCTATGCACTACGGCAGCAGTTTACGGCTTTGAGCTAAATCTTTTGGAATCTTATATAAAAATGTCTGAGGAAAATTACCTTATACTCAGTTTATAGTCGTAAAAAAATTTTTGGGCCTTGATTCTCACGCCTCTCGCAAAACTGGTCTTAATACAAAAGAAAAGGTGCAACAAAAAACTGCAAATTAAAACTGCGTCAGCAACATCACAATTAACAGTGCGTCTGCTAAAAGATAACGAGCGCGAAAGCATCACTAATTGGCAGGTCAAAATAAGCAGTTGCGAACAATAGAAGCAAGGCTGGACCAAGCAGTTGCCCATTTTGACAGAAACGCAGAAAAGAAGTCATGGCCGGGGACTACGGTGACTACAACATCACCTCTCCCAAGTGTTTCGCCTCTCTCCAAGCCTTCAATCTTGGCTACGGCCTTGTCTCAACATCCATTGGATGGTATTTCTTTTTGCCTGACCAGGAAGGGGCAGAAGTGGCCTAAGAGTAGAGTAGAGAAATAGTAGAGCAGTAGGCAGAGCTAAGTAGTAGAGGCTGTTGGAGCCTGGGAGTATCGGGAAACCTGGTGCTGCTGCTGGCGGTGCTGCGAACGAAGGAGCTGCGGGTGAAGAGCGGACTGCTCATCGCTGGCCTCGCCCTAGCCGACATCAGCAGCAGCGCTTCCCTCCTCTTTGCTGGCATCAGCCACTTCATCGCCTACCTTGCCGCCGTTCCCATTCCCATACGCGTTTGCCTTCCCTCAACCCTGCCCCTCTGCTGCTGCTGGCGGTGGTGCGTACGAAGGAGCTGCGGGTGAAGAGCGGACTGCTCATCGCTGGCCTCGCCCTAGCCGACATCAGCAGCAGCGCTTCCCTCCTCTTTGCTGGCATCAGCCACTTCATCGCCTACCTTGCCGCCGTTCCCATTCCCATACGCGTTTGCCTTCCCTCAACCCTGCCCCTCTGCTGCTGCTGGCGGTGCTGCGCACGAAGGAGCTGCGGGTGAAGAGCGGACTGCTCATCGCTGGCCTCGCCCTAGCCGACATCAGCAGCAGCGCTTCCCTCCTCTTTGCTGGCATCAGCCACTTCATCGCCTACCTTGCCGCCGTTCCCATTCCCATACGCGTTTGCCTTCCCTCAACCCTGCCCCTCTGCTGCTGCTGGCGGTGCTGCGCACGAAGGAGCTGCGGGTGAAGAGCGGACTGCTCATCGCTGGCCTCGCCCTAGCCGACATCAGCAGCAGCGCTTCCCTCCTCTTTGCTGGCATCAGCCACTTCATCGCCTACCTTGCCGCCGTTCCCATTCCCATACGCGTTTGCCTTCCCTCAACCCTGCCCCTCTGCTGCTGCTGGCGGTGCTGCGCACGAAGGAGCTGCGGGTGAAGAGCGGACTGCTCATCGCTGGCCTCGCCCTAGCCGACATCAGCAGCAGCGCTTCCCTCCTCTTTGCTGGCATCAGCCACTTCATCGCCTACCTTGCCGCCGTTCCCATTCCCATACGCGTTTGCCTTCCCCTCAACCCTGCCCCTCTGCTGCTGCTGGCGGTGGTGCGTACGAAGGAGCTGCGGGTGAAGAGCGGACTGCTCATCGCTGGCCTCGCCCTAGCCGACATCAGCAGCAGCGCTTCCCTCCTCTTTGCTGGCATCAGCCACTTCATCGCCTACCTTGCCGCCGTTCCCATTCCCATACGCGTTTGCCTTCCCTCAACCCTGCCCCTCTGCTGCTGCTGGCGGTGCTGCGCACGAAGGAGCTGCGGGTGAAGAGCGGACTGCTCATCGCTGGCCTCGCCCTAGCCGACATCAGCAGCAGCGCTTCCCTCCTCTTTGCTGGCATCAGCCACTTCATCGCCTACCTTGCCGCCGTTCCCATTCCCATACGCGTTTGCCTTCCCTCAACCCTGCCCCTCTGCTGCTGCTGGCGGTGGTGCGTACGAAGGAGCTGCGGGTGAAGAGCGGACTGCTCATCGCTGGCCTCGCCCTAGCCGACATCAGCAGCAGCGCTTCCCTCCTCTTTGCTGGCATCAGCCACTTCATCGCCTACCTTGCCGCCGTTCCCATTCCCATACGCGTTTGCCTTCCCTCAACCCTGCCCCTCTGCTGCTGCTGGCGGTGCTGCGCACGAAGGAGCTGCGGGTGAAGAGCGGACTGCTCATCGCTGGCCTCGCCCTAGCCGACATCAGCAGCAGCGCTTCCCTCCTCTTTGCTGGCATCAGCCACTTCATCGCCTACCTTGCCGCCGTTCCCATTCCCATACGCGTTTGCCTTCCCTCAACCCTGCCCCTCTGCTGCTGCTGGCGGTGCTGCGCACGAAGGAGCTGCGGGTGAAGAGCGGACTGCTCATCGCTGGCCTCGCCCTAGCCGACATCAGCAGCAGCGCTTCCCTCCTCTTTGCTGGCATCAGCCACTTCATCGCCTACCTTGCCGCCGTTCCCATTCCCATACGCGTTTGCCTTCCCCTCAACCCTGCCCCTCTGCTGCTGCTGGCGGTGGTGCGTACGAAGGAGCTGCGGGTGAAGAGCGGACTGCTCATCGCTGGCCTCGCCCTAGCCGACATCAGCAGCAGCGCTTCCCTCCTCTTTGCTGGCATCAGCCACTTCATCGCCTACCTTGCCGCCGTTCCCATTCCCATACGCGTTTGCCTTCCCCTCAACCCTGCCCCTCTGCTGCTGCTGGCGGGTGCTGCGCACGAAGGAGCTGCGGGTGAAGAGCGGACTGCTCATCGCTGGCCTCGCCCTAGCCGACATCAGCAGCAGCGCTTCCCTCCTCTTTGCTGGCATCAGCCACTTCATCGCCTACCTTGCCGCCGTTCCCATTCCCATACGCGTTTGCCTTCCCTCAACCCTGCCCCTCTGCTGCTGCTGGCGGTGCTGCGCACGAAGGAGCTGCGGGTGAAGAGCGGACTGCTCATCGCTGGCCTCGCCCTAGCCGACATCAGCAGCAGCGCTTCCCTCCTCTTTGCTGGCATCAGCCACTTCATCGCCTACCTTGCCGCCGTTCCCATTCCCATACGCGTTTGCCTTCCCCTCAACCCTGCCCCTCTGCTGCTGCTGGCGGTGCTGCGCACGAAGGAGCTGCGGGTGAAGAGCGGNCTGCTCATCGCTGGCCTCGCCCTAGCCGACATCAGCAGCAGCGCTTCCCTCCTCTTTGCTGGCATCAGCCACTTCATCGCCTACCTTGCCGCCGTTCCCATTCCCATACGCGTTTGCCTTCCCTCAACCCTGCCCCTCTGCCTCCTAGGCTATTTCCTCCTGACAGGTCTGTGAGGTGGTGATAAGCGTGTATCCGACGACCAGTCTCACGGAAACCATGCTGCTGGCACTGTCTGTGGATCGCCTCCTAGTCATGTACTGGCCTGTCTGGCACCATGGCGTAGAGCCTCTTAATTTTCTCCTCATTAGGATCCTTCCAGCCTGCCAGTTCTAGCTGAAGACGGGACTGTATATGGCCTTCTGGGCAGCCCTGGCTGCAGTCTACGCCAGCTTCAAGCTCTGGGCCATGGTCAGTACTCTGGGGCAGGGATATGTGGGCTGTCCCATCTGCTCAAATGGCTATGCCACTAGGGCTGTTAGTCAAGCCATCCTCTCTGCATCCTCATGCTCTAGCCCCCCAATGTTCCAAGGATGGCTTTATGATGGTGGTCGGAGTGGAGCTAGCAGTGGTGGTGGCCATCCTCATTCCTATGCTCACTTCACTTCGCTGGAGCGGAACCAGGCTCAGCGCTGTATTGCCTGCCCAGCAAGAACGCATGCGTCATTTCCAAGTTACTGCATCTGCCTTAGACTGCCTGCATTAGCGTTCTCTGTTTTCTCCTAAAACCGATCATAATCACATACCGAGAGCTAAAACGTGAGAAAAACGAATGTGTTTGTAGACATCATTGCGCATCGTTGTCGGAATTTTCATCTTTGGGTAAGAACATATTTTGTTTCTTGTCAGTATTCGAAAAAAAAACTGGTACCATTGGCAAGCTGTAAATGAGCTTTTCCCACAAAGTCAATTGCCTCTTTCCTTCTATTCATTCACATCAATTGCCTCGAGTATAAAGCCAAAGAAATTTCCCTATTACTAGTAAAAGCTGCTTGTGGAGCATTTGTATTTTAATTTTGCACACAGTTCAAAGACACGTTTCATGCGCGCCCTAACAAAATGCAGGTGACGCAGCAGATTCTACTAGTAGTAGGTAAAATTCCTTGGCTATATACACGGGGCAATCGATTTTTTGGGGAGAAAAGCTTACTTTTGGCTTGCCGATGGTAGCAGTTATTTCCTCAATTTTGGTTGCCGGCGAGGTAAGCAGAGGGAGCAAGGGTAAGCACCTCCTGTCCTTGGCGCTGAAACTCTGCTCTACTCTTTGCGCCTGCCCAATTGCATTGCCTTTTAACCGTGTCCTTTTGGCTTTCAGCTGGGCAACATGCGTGGTCCTTTTTATCATTTCGGAGATTCTCATACCTGTTGATTTTGGCGAGCCTATACCAACGGCAAAAACCGCCATATGGCTGCTTATCATTTCAGCTTTTGGCGTTAATACCTGGTTTGATATTTGGCTTAGCAGCATTGCGGATGCGAGGAGGCTCAAAATCAGTCCTATACTGCAGCTGCAACGTGTTCATCTACTACAACCGCAGTCAGGACTACCGGAATGCCATTCGACGCATCCTTTGCCGAGCAGAGCCTCCTGCACATCCAGTGGCTCAACCTGAACAGAGCGAGCCTCAGCCAGCAATCTCAGCGCCCCTCCCAGTTCCGCCCTTCTCCTGCCCAATTCTCCCGCCCTTCTCCTGGCAAAGCCCTCTTTCAGCTCACGCTCACTGTCCAGCCGGCCCCTTCCTCTCGCACCCATCGCGGAGCTTCGGAGCCAGAGGAAATACCACTTCAGAACCTGCGGCCTGAGCCTGAGCCTGAGGGCGAGGCCTGAACACCTTTTTATGATCTGTCCCTAGGTTTGTGATTGTTTGAATTGAGTCATAGGAACCAGCTTTGAGCCGAGTACTGAGGAAGATTGCAGTCTCAGCGCCCCTCCCAGTTCTGCCCTTCTTTGCCCACTTCATATATTGTTAAACAGTAATATTGATCAGTGGCTGTGCTTGCCTTGGCTGCCTGCCGCTTCGGGCAGGGCGCCAGAGTCCCTTTGGCCTCGGGCATGGGTGCTACGGCCCCTACGCTTCGCATGCTAGGCTACGCTCCGGGGCTTCCGCACCCATGCCCTCTGGCCTCCGGAGCTCTGACTTCCCTGCCCTCCGCCGCGCAAAAAGTGAGCAAGAAATCCTAGCAAGATGGTGGGGCAGACCGAGACTCGATGGGCCGCTGGCAGGTGGCTGCCAGGAGAGGGTAGAGCAGGCGTTGAGCACTAGAGGAGAGCGGTTTGGACAGACTCCGCTGGCAGCTCTTGAGCAGGGCGCAGATGAGAGTTGCCTCCGCCAGACACAGGGCCCAGCCGCCCAGCAGGATCACCTCTCGCCACAGGTCCTTCTCTACAAATTCCCTATCTCCATCCATGAACCTCCCACGCCTCCCAGCCCTATCTATGCCTAATCTAGGCTCTAACTTAATCTAAGCCTGAGAAACAAGCTAGACCTGAGCGTCATTAGGAATAAGTCCTTTAAAGAGTGAAAGATACTTTTTTGAAAGTTGAGGGAACTTGTAAGAAAGCAAAGGCTAGGGTAGTCTGCATACCTGCAGCGAGAAGGGAGTGTGAGTGGAAAAGGTAGGAGCGAGCCAGGAGCTCAGTGGCGGCGTGCAGAAGGAATGCGGCCAAGAGGCCGAAGATGCGCAGGTGGACTCTGTCGGGTCGCTCCAGCGAGAAGACGAAGGCGAAGAAGAAGGCTGCGGCCAGGCCCAGACTGCGAATGACCAGCAGCCATAAGCGCCCTTGCCTCTGCAGCTTTTCTGATTGACTCACGGGCAATCGAGTAGGGGATAAGGGGAAGACTGGCGCAGGTCCAAATTTTGATTCGGATGGATTTTGAGCCGCTAGTTTGAAACTTTGAGCTGGAATTTAAAACTATCAGTGTTTGGAATGGAAATCGAGATTTTGACCAGCGTCTGACCCTACTAAACAACTTTTTAGAAAGTCAGACTTGCTAAAAAAATTAAGTTACTGATGCATGGAAGAGTGAAATATTTTTACAGAGAATAAAATGCACTAAATTCACTCATGGAATATTTCTAAGGAGCTAGTAAAAAGCGAGTAGAAAGTGCCTTTCGGGAGACGAGGATCTCGTAGACTAGGCTGTTGGCGTTGCTGCGAGCCATGAGCGGCTGCGCCCTATCCACGGACCAGAGCGGGGAGACGCTGCTGTACAGCGCCGCCGGCAGGACCTCCAGCAGTTTGGACGGCTCATCCTTGGACTGACCCCGAAGGTAGCTGCCAACTTCAGTTCATCATTCTATTGAAATCAAGGATTGGGCTCTACTCTAGTCGAATGGCCTGGTTCTCGCGGCCCTTGAGAGCGAAGTAGAGGGTGGCGGCGTAGCGGGAGCGACGAGGGATGGAGTCAATGAGGAGGCGGAGTTTCACCGGACGCACCAGTTCGCAGGCTCCGTCGTGGCGAACGTGGACATTCTCCGACTCGTACATTATCTAAAACCCTTACCAAACTGCATCCAGCCAATAAAATGGATTGATTGATGGCCAATCTATTTGTATTGGCTGGATCCAGTTGTGAAATAAAGACCACCATTCGTAGTTCCAAGTCTGCTACTACAATCACCAGACATCATCCTGAAACAGCGTCCTAGACATGGGTAGGTATGACTGGGCCTTGGCAGCCAAAACAGCTCATAATTTGCGCGTCAGGTTCAAAAAGCAAGAACTGGAATGCGAGCTCCGGAAGAGTGGGCCAGGAGGGGCGGAGTCCAGATGGCGTGCTCGGGAACTGGGAGGGCGGAGAGGTTGGCGTAGGCTGCCGGGTCCCAACTGGCATCCGGGTCCCGCCAGAGTAGGCCCACGCGCCCGCCCACCTCCATCTCCCCCATCGCCTCGTCCTTCAAATGGCCGGCATTGTTGCTGACCACGGGGAAATGGGGGGGTGGACGAGAACTTTGTGCAAAATCAATCAATCTATCATGTTCTAAAAAAAATTTTAGAAACTTTTCTTTAACAGAATTTTTGGGTACAAGATTCAGTGAAGAGGTCCTTTAGCAATCTAACTAACTTTTTGACGGAAAATTCGAAAACTGTATTCTCAGCTCGTAAGTGATAAAACATGTGCTAAAGTGAAAAAGTGAATAAGTTAGCTGAGAAAAGCGGCGGCGGCTAACGAGTGTGAGTATGCGGGTGAGCTGGAAGACGAGGCGGACGCTGAGGTCAGGACGGGGCGGCAGGATGGTCTCCCGAGCCATGCCGGCGTAGAGGCGCGCTCGCAGCCGCTCCGCCTCCTCCCTTCTGGTGCACCGCCCTCCACCCACCAGCAGCCCAAGCAGCAACCACCAGCGCATCCCTGCTCTGCAACTCTGCTGCTTTGCGATTGAGGTAGGAGGAGTTGGCCTAGGGGTCACAATAAAGATGGCTGAAGACCGGCACAGACATTCGTGGAGAGAGTCTGCTGCGGTCGCTCGCTCGTTCGCTCAGGCTCTGGCCTCCTGGTCTTAGCTGGCTCGCAAATGATAGACTTGGCTTAAGCCTTCAACCCAGTGTACACCAGATTAGGCTTGATGGAGGATTTCAATTTATCTTTTGTACGATTTAGCATTTCCCGACTATACTTCTGACTGGAGTATTCAAATCCTGTCTAGATTGGGCGGATTGGGAGGTGGTTTGGATGGGTGTGGAGGAGGGCGTCTGGGATGAGGGGGGCTGGAGTGAGCGCGCATGCCTTTCAATGCAGACGCGCCACAGCCACGCCCCTTCCCCAGCTCCTCGTTTACATTTCATTTGTTTTTTCCGCGTTCCGTTCTTTCCTTGCTTTCTATTCAATTTGGATTTTGTGTGCTTCTTGCATTGCGTAATAGTTTTCACAGAACAGGGCCAAGCGGGCCTCAATTCGCTATTATTAGCTCAAAATAAAGAGATTCGCAGCATGACAAAATTGCACACACACGCACACTATTGGACAGAAATCTGCTGTTGGTAGAGCAAAAAGCAGCCTAGTTCAAGAATCGCCAACTATTCTTTGGGCACATGCCTCAGAGCATTCCATCCTAATACTCCTCCAACGAGCTTCAACACCTTATAGTCATATTAGCAGACAGTTAGCAGATGAAGCAAAGGATAGAGAGGGGCAATAGAGTAGGTAGGTGGCTAGACATCGGTCATGCGAGCTCTGGGGGCATCGCTTTGGGCACGTCCGTTGTCCTCCAGGGAGTGGGGCGGTCGATGGGGGTCGCGACCGGCGTGCTGGGAGGGCGCTCGGATGAGGACCAGGTTGTTGCCCTCGATCTGATACAACGCCTCCCTGCGGTGGAAGAGGCGGGCCACTTGCACCCCCTGCAAAGCATGCCTTTTGCTTCTTGCACCCAGGAATAAGACTGGAAATGTAAGAGCAGCAAGAGCAGGGGAAGAATTGTGAGAATTGCTGCTACATCGCAAATCGGGTACACAAGATTGGCTGATGTCCGCCTGGTCAATTGAACGGTGCCGAAAAGAGTATATTTGTTGACGAGTTAGCAAACAGATGAATTAGACAGCTGAATGCCAAGCCAGCATAAAGCCTCAAGAGAGTAGGGCTTGATTGTGGAAGGGACTAACAGTGATGAGGGCGATGGCAGCGCCTAGGATTCCACCGGCCAGGACATCGCTCCAGTGATGCTTGTAGTCAGAGACACGGCTCAGAGAGCAAGCCCAGGCCAGAGCCACGAACACGAACTCCAGGATCGGACGCAGCAGCGGTCGGTACAGCGGCCACACCACCCGGCTTTCCAGGTACAGCTGCAACCAGCTGTGTTTGGGCTTTGGGCTATCACAACAGGGTTAAAATGTACTTTTGATTGATTGATTTTTTTATTCTTTTACTTTATCTTCCAAAATGCTTTGGGTCAAAGCCCTTGAATTCCAAAAACATTGCTCAAAAACTTGAAAAAGCGGCAGTGTCGCATAATTCTGGGAAAACGCTGGACTAAGTTTGCTGAAAATTAAGAAGCTAAAGTTTTTTTTGCAGAAAAGCCAGAGGAAAAAGTTGATGGAATGAAGGTAGAGGCATACAACAGTGTAGACGGCTGCGTAAAAGCTGAAGCTGGAGTGTCCAGAGGGGAAGGAAACTCTGGCCTCCCTCAGCAGATAGGCCTGTTTGGCCGGGTCCTCCGCCAGCTCCGCCATGCCTCGACAGTGCGGCTCCAGCTGCAGTTTTTTTTCATTTTCATTTTTTAGGAGATTTGAGCAGTTTTTTGGAACAATGTATCGCTCAGCGCCCAGGGGATAGCGGGGCGTGGAAGAGCAGTTGAGGGCTGTGAAGTCGGGGTTGCAGACGGCGATGAAGTGGGGCCGCAGCCTTCCGATGCTGTACTTCGCGATGTCCGTCAGCATCTGCGACATGCACGCCCCCGCCAGGAAGTAGCCTGGAATGGCTCATTCTCAGTCCATGAAATCTTTATGGGGACATGTAGAGGTGGCTCTGAATTTATTTATCATTTCATCACAATATATGACAATGTTAATTATTGTGGTGGTATTATTTAGGCGGGTTTTAAAAAAATATGTTCATAAATCAATTATGGGGTTCCTTAATTTGGAAAAATTATGAACGGAAAAAATGAAACAAATAATAAATAACCGATGAAGATGTAGATGCGTACGAAGAAACGATGTAGAGAGCGCCCGTTTATGGCAAAATCTCCGGGCAGGAGGAGGAAAGGATCTTTTTGTCGATTCTCTCGATATAGTCGATTGGCTTCGAAGATTAAAATCTATGAAAGACATTTCATTAACTTGAAAGATGAGGAATTGAAAAAGAGGGAACAGTGAGGATGGGCAAGGGTATGGCGAGGCCGATGAGTAGGCCGGTGGAAACGGTGGACTCTCTGAAGGGATAGCGAATGCTCTCGTCGTCGCAGTAGAAGCCACGCTTGTAGGCCGTTTTCAGGACGAACTTGAACAGCACGATCCCGATGCCCAGCACCACGAGCAGGAAAAAGTCCACCACCAACTTGTGGGCCGAAAACTCTTTTCTAGTGCCCTATAAATATCCTGCTATTTTTATCATTTTCAGCTGAAGCTTTTTCTAGGATAAATAGGAATTGTGTTATCCACCACAATATTTGGAATAAACAAATAAATAACTTACCTTAAAAACGTTTTTGATAAACTAAAATTTGAGACGCTGCTACGATTATAATATTTTTATGACTCATTGATTAATAATAAGGCGTAATTTCCCTTCACAATATTTCTAAACGATAATCGAAAATGTTAATCCAAAATAGTTGGATAAAAACTAACATTTGAGGCGGTGCTTCGATTGTCCTGGTCGCCCATCTGAATGGGCACCAGGGAGGCTGTCGGAGCCGTCACTGTCACCTCCACCTCCTCTGTACCAGCGTCCGCCTTTCTCTGCAAATCGCTTTCAGGTTTGGGGCGGAGATTGAAGCGCCCCCCTGCTGTTTGCGCATGGCATTCTATGAGAGTGGCTGACTGAGCTGAGCTGGGGAGGGCTAGCTGTTTGGTCTGCAGGAGTGAGCAAAAGGTTCAGTGGAAAGGAGAACGCGTGTACCTACCTCCATGGGTGGGGTTTGGAACATAATCAGGGTGCGGCCAACTCTGCAGAGGCCTTCGCAACAGCAGCCGGTACACTCAAACCCCCTCAAGGCTCAGGACGCGAAGACCGCCTCCCCTTTTTTTGCTTTACGATCCCTGCCTCCACGGCCCCTCCTCGTTTCCAGGGCAGGATTGGATGCGCAGGCTTGGATGGATCGATTGCGCGCACCTTCAAACAAAAGCCAAAAATGTTGCTCTAGCCATGAAAGGCAATGCGGAGGCTTGTTCAAAGTTCAAAGGCGGTTACTAGGAGAGGCAATAGATGACCTGTCTGGGAATGCGATGGAAGTCCTGTAAGAATCCGGTTGGAAGAGAGTGAGTAAGTGGTAAAGGTGTGTCATAGGGCGCAGTCACTGGGGCAGCTAGACAAACAAGGCACCAGCCTGGGCTTCTGCTTCGGCTTAGAGGGCCAGGTCAGACGGAGATTAGCCTGGATTTCCCTCTTCATTTAGCTGGAAGCCACTGCTACTATCGACCATGAATCCAAGCCAAAAGGAATAAAAATAACATCAATGTTTTTGCTTGAGACGTTTTTCTGGGATGGGGCGTTTAGGTGCAAAAACAAAAGTTGGAATGCCATACGACTTTTGTGTCCTATTTGCAAAATATTCTATGGAAATACCGTTGAAAATATGACGTTTCCAGCAATTCAAATTTCCAGCATTTATAATTGAATTTTAGCGTAAAAAGCAAAAAAAGTTGGATCTCTTCACGAAATGGCGTATTATGCAGAGCAAAAAGAAGCTGTGGTATTTGGCAAACAATACAAAAAAATTCAAAATCCCATTTTAGAAACTTCAATTAGTTCAGGAGTTCAATTAATTCAATTGCTCTTGCTTGTGCAGAGTGAAATCATGATTGTTTGGTGGTTTTTATCAGATCAGATAAAAAGTACTTTTGGGTGCGTAGTTCATCTGATAAAATTTTGACTTTTTGTGGTAGAAACTGTATTTATTTATTTACCCAATTATAATTTTCGTTGTTACAAGGTAATATCGGCAATCGCTAATAAGTAAGCGGCCTATTTTGGCCTACCGTCTGAAAAAGAAAAAAAACACCCGTAAATGACTTTTAATTACAATTTCGATTATTTTAATTAAAAAGTCAAAATATCATCAAAATTTTGACAATGTTCAATTCACCGCTAGGCGCTATGTTACCAATTTTTAAAAATTTAACTTCTAATCTATAAATTAATGAATGTCCCTTACTACATGTCTGTTCAAATTTTATATATTTAAAACATAAAAGCTGCAAATTAAAATTCCAGTATTTTAACACTACAATATTATAGTTCTCAATAATTTGTGCTTCAAATGTATATAAATATATCAATCACTAATTCCAACATTTACTTTTAAATATTATAATGTGCGA
Source organism: Ptycholaimellus sp. GST1_10 (assembly GCA_030248095.1). NCBI lineage: Eukaryota > Metazoa > Nematoda > Chromadorea > Chromadorida > Chromadoridae > Ptycholaimellus > Ptycholaimellus sp. GST1_10. Next base: position 31,787 of record JASANA010008313.1, read on the forward strand.
TTTTTAAAAACGATTGTTCAATTGCGATCAATAAAAACAATAAAATATTCCAAATTTGAGCTCAGTGATGAATAATGAACCGGTTACAAATTTTCAACATTTAATTTCTATTATTTAAAAAATAAAAACTAAATATTATTGAAAAAATTGCAAAACACGAAAAAAGATTGCTTCGCGCGACTGCATTAAACGACCCCCACAACCTTTTTGCAATAAGTCTATTGAGGCGCACAATTGAATTTGCCCACTGTAGCAGCAGGCATGGTAAAGGATAGCAGCAATCGATGCAAGTGGCCGATGGGAAACGGGTATGGCTGTAGGCTGGGCGTTAAATGGTCATCGCCCGCCCGCCCTCCTCCACAGCCAAACTCCGCTTTACACCCTCCATCTTTGACCTCCTTGCCACCTCATTCTCCGCCGCCCTCCCTGTCCAGGAACCATGAAGGCACCCGCCCATCTTCTTCTCCTCCTCCAGCTGCCGTCTTTGGCTCCGGCTCAGTTCCCTTTCGACTTAGTTGGTGCTTTTAGATCAGTATCCTTCTTGCCCAGCTACCTTTGCCTTCATTCAAAGTAGTTGAAACATTTGCCTCTTTTCTCGCCCACAAAGTATGGCACAATGCAGAAACTGAGCTCAGCGTCTCTGAAAAAGCTGACGGACAGAGCTTTCTCAAACCTTCGCGTCTTCCAACAGGGCTCGGACCAAGTGCAAATTTTCGCCAGAATCTGCAAGCCCAAGGCTTCTATCCTTTCTCGCTCACATGTCTTTCAGCAGGCGCTTTAGTTTGCTGTCTTTCCAGATCGACTCGTTCACGCAGTGCTTTCTGGGCGAGAAGCCGCCGGACCAGCCGTTTGGGCAAAAGTTGGCCGCCAAGAATGAGGAAATGCTCAATAAGCTGGAGGCTGATGAAGAGATCCAGCAGCTCAGCCTGGTCTCCGACCGCGCCATGCAGTGCTTGTAAGTTTTTTCTTGCTATTTTGTCAACTCTTTTCACTTTTCTCAACCGAAACTTCACAAATGGGGAAATTTTTTTTTCAACTAAATGCTTTTTAAAAATCATTTTTTTTAAAAATGTCAAAAAATGGCCCAATGTTTCAGCAAAATAGGCAGCTGGCCTACACTATTAGCGTGAAAAATGAGGAAATGAAGCATTTCCAGCTCCAGCTGTTCCGTGACTCCAGTGGAGGCCGCCGACTGCTTCTTGGGGTACGCCGTTCGCGGCCCGCCCGCTGCTCGTGTCAGCTCCTGCATTGCTGCCTGTCGCTTCTTCTTCTTTCAGCTTCCACCTGCAATCAGCTGACTGCCCATTGTTAGACCTGGGCCTGGGCGATGGCGCGGAGCTGGAGCTGCCGCCGTTGGGTCAGGCAGGAGCCTTCCGACGTGTCCTGCGCCTCTTTGCTTCGATTGGCCTCTACAAGGCCTACCGAGAGGACCGTACCAGATTGTAAGTCTTGCCTTGCCTTGCTTATGGGACAGCTATCCAGACTGCATCTTGGGATCTCTGATATCTTACTCCCCTGCTTCTGCACTGTCTTCGAACGGCTGCTGAATGCAATGGAAGCTTATGAGAGCAGCTTGCAATGCCTCTTATTCTTCCTTCCCACCCACAAAATCAATAAAAGCATTTCCAGCTGGGCGAAGCTCCGCGGCCAGGTCTCCGCCCTCTGCCCTGGCCAGGAGGGTGCTGTAGCCAAATGCGTGGAGGCCGTAGTGGCCACAGCCCCGCCTCTACGCCTAGACCTCGGCCGCATCCTCCCGCGAGACTCCGAGCCGCTGGGGGACCTGGGCTTCGGTCTGTCCGGGGAGCTGGCCGACATGGGCGATGAGCGGGATCGAGCCGTCTTTCAGAAGTTCCTCTTCAACTCCGTCACCGGCTGTCTATTGGAGTTTGCTGCCTTTATTTGGCCTTGCAATTGGTGGGGATAGCCTTGAGAATGAGCTGCAGTCTGTTTGTGGGTCGGATCAGAGCCGGGCCGAAGCGGGGCCAGCCCTTTAAGCTCACCTCCTTGCTGAAAAGAAGCCAATGCGAGTACTTGAATGTCCCACGCTGCCTGCACTACTTGTGGACGCTCAAGGATGCCTTCTGCAACTGCCGGTTTCATTCTTTACTTCTCCCTGCCGTTCTTCTTGTCCTATTACGGGCCATTTCTTCCTAGGAGCAGCATGTCGCAGCCGCCAAGCGACCCTTTCAAGAGCCTGCCTGACTATCTACGAAACATCCAGACAGACTTTATCAACCAGATCAGAACTCCGTGCAGAAGCAGAGGCTCAAAGAGTAGAGCACTGGAGTGAGTCTTTGCTTGAGGGAGTTTGCGGGCTACTGCAAGGGTGAAGGCTGCCCGAAGTGTCCGGCGCTGGCAGACAGTTTAGCCCGCCCCAGCGTGGACATCAGCAGTGGTTCTTGGCTGGTTGAAGGGTTGAAGACTAAGTGAAGGAGCAAAAGTTGCATAGGCTTGGGGAAGGAGCTGGGAACGTCCATGCGAATGCTGAGGAAAATCTGCGAATTGGGCGGCCAACAGAAGGTCTTCAGCCAGCAGTGTCCTTGAAGGATGTTGGCCGTTTGTTTCTAGCTCATACACTGCTTTAGCGCCTTTACTAAATGTTGTTTTCATATTCTGGCATTTGTAATTTGATTCTTTCTTTGGTTTGCGTATTGAAAGTTTTTTCATAGTTTCCGCTGAAGCTCAGCATCTTGTTCATCATCTTCCTTTGCATATATTCTATATCTGGTACCATCGGCAGGCCAAATGTGGGTCTCTTTTCTCCAAAATTTGCAATTGACTCGAGTAAAAAGTAAAGGAAATACATTTTATACTAGTGGAATCTGCTGCTTGGACAGTTGCATTTTGTTTTTGGCGCGCAGATCATTGTCTCTTTCCATGCGCGCCCAAAAACAAAATGCAGATGACGCAGCAGATTCCACTAGTATAAAATGTATTTCCTTTACTTTTTACTCGAGTCAATTGCAAATTTTGGAGAAAAGAGACCCACATTTGGCCTGCCGATGGTACCAGATATTTCTTCCACTTTTAATATAGTATAAAATGTATAAATACAAATTTTATAATGTTGGTTATATATTTAGCTAAGATTTTATTAGATAAATAAAAAAATAAAAAAACAAAAACTTAAAAAAAAATTTTCAAATCGGAAATTACAATGCAAATCTATAAGCAAACATAAAAATTTTTGAGAAATTTTCTTAGATTTTGTTTAGGAGAATCGATTTTTGGGAAAATAGAGCTTTACATTAGGCCTTCCGATGATACCAGTTGTTTTCTCAACTTTAAACAGACAAAAATAAAAAAGAATGCTTGAGAAGGATACGAACCTGCCAGGATCATTCATCTGACCAATCGCGTACACCACTACACCACTGCGGCATATGCCACCTTAGCCTAACTTCAGATTTATCAATAAATGACTATATGATAAAGCCCAGTGACCGGGGGCAGGGGGCGGGGGGATAAAATGAATACCTACTATCGTCCATTGAATAGATGCGGAGCAGAAGGAGCAGAAGGAGAAGAAGGAGGAGTTCGGACAAATGGTTTTTGGCATTTTTCATTGTTAAATAAATAGTTTTGGGCAAAAGTCAAAAGATAAACTATAGTCAATTCGATGTTGCTCTTTCCATTGCAAAAAGAATTAAAACGATTGGAGCTTTCTGTGACGAGCAGCAGCCTTATCAAAATTGAGATCTAGCAATAACCCCAAAAACGTACACCTAGGTCGAAAAGAGGGGCTGGGCGCTGACGGTTCGCTTTGCTCCCTCGCGCCAGCCCAATATATAAAAATTTGATTAATAAGCACTGAAGTGCAAGCATAAGAAGCGTGCGTGGCAAATAGCTTCGCCTATGCTGGCCCACATAAATAATGATAGAAAAAGAAGCTGTGAGGGGAGGCCAAAAGCCAGCTGGCACAAGGCTCACACTCCTTGACTCTGGTGGTAGGCATTGGGCGACCTTGACAAAGACACGCTCAGTGTCACTGCAGTGTACCTACCTATTATCCTGCGCACCTCTTTTCTCCACAAATTTTTTGATCTTCAAAGGTTTCAAAACATATTTTTAGGCATAGGAATAATGCCACCCAAAATAGCGACAGCGTCACTTGAAATGTCCTTTTTTATAGGGCCAAGTGAGCATGATTCAGCCGCATGCCTGAAGGACTGCACTTGTATGGGCAGTGTCATAGAGTGGTGTCTAACAGGATTGGTCAGGGGGAAGGGTGTATGTTCCAGTAAAGGCAAGGGGGTAGTAGGTATGCACGTGTTTACCTGGCCCTTGGCGACGGGGCGACTAGGATCTTGAGGGCAGCGTGCCAGTCCAGCCCACAACAGCTCTCTAGGCTCACACCTGCCCCCACAGCTTAGCCCCCCATGCGTCATGTTAGCTCTCTGCCCTTTTTCACGCCTCAGAACCTGCCCTAGCCTAAGTTTTAGCGGATTAATCAGCATTTGCAGTACGGCGTAGAATCGGGAGCAACGTCTGTGGACTTCGAGTATCAGTACGAGCCTGTGGCTCGGGTATGGGCCTTTTTTCTGACTGGGAACAACGGTGATAGGCGAATAGTTGAAGGCTGAGATGGAGAAGAGAGATGCGGAGGCCTTGGCGTCCGTAGAGTTGGAAGAGGCTGGCCCAGTCTGCGACCCAGAAGGCGGCTTCGACTACGTCTGCAACGCCAGTGGAATCTCTAAAATACTGCAAGTGGTTCGACCGAATTTTCAAAAAAATTCAAAAAGCCTGGGAAAATTCGAGAAAATATTTTTACGAAAAAAACTAAGAAGTATAAGTTAAGTTTTTAAGGTGTTGGGCATCGTAGTCTGCTGCACTGCAGGCATCTACTGCTTGAAAGGAGGGCAGTGTACGTCGAATCCAGCGCAAGTTGGCCTTGAAGAAAATTGATGATGCTTGAAAGAAAATGTGACGGATTAAAAATTAGGTAAATGCTCCTTGGCAGACGTTTGCGGTGGCCACAGGAGTTATTGGAATCCTCGTCTCCATCTTCTTCTTCTCCATCAATTTCTGCCGCTGTTGCCCGCTTTTCTCCTGGAAAGGTTTTTGTTTTACTTTTATATTTAGTTTACAAAATACTCTTTTTGTTCAAAAATTCAAATTGTCACAATAATTAAATTTTCCATCCAAAATTTCTTTCCGCATTCAAATTATTGTATTACTGAAAATTGAAAAAAATGGCAGGCTTGGAAGTAACCGGCCTGGGTCTAATGTCGCTGCTGTACATCGGCGCCTCCATTCTCGAGACCTACCTGGCCACCATCTGGGACCATCGGGAATTCGTCACCATCTGGGCTGTGGCCGCTGTTTAGCCTCCTTTCTCCTTCTTTCTCCTTTTCAAGAACAACTCATTGAAGGCCTTCGCGTGGGTGAACACGCTGGTGTACCTCTTCGACGCCATCTACGTGGCCTTCGTGGCCGACCCTGCCGCGCCTGCCGAAAGACAGCGCCAGCAGCACTTCCTACAGGAGTTCGTTGCCGGCCGCAACCCCTACAGCCCAGCACTCGGTGCACACCGCTTCTCCAACCTCATCTACCTCCGAAATATACATTTTATTTCACCAGAAAGCTGCGAGACATGCAGAGGCACTTTGACAAGGGGGTTGGGTCTGAATCGAGAGGTTTAGAAAATGAATAGTGAGAATGGCCAGGCAACCCGAAGGCCCAAATTGCTGATCAATGCTGGTCTATTAGGTACTGGGACCTGGCGCCCTCCGGATGCCCTTCCGCCGCGCTACAGTGCTCAGCCGCCAGAAGCTGTACCGTTTGAGCTGACGCAGCCCAATTGTGCCTAAAGGGGTAGCATTTGAGCCCCTGGCAGCCAGCAGTGGGCTGCTGCTGACGCCTGTGGGCCGCTCTGTTTCCCAGCCTCAGGGCGTGCATTTGGAGCCTATGCAGCACTCCCCACAGCCAGCGCATCGACCTCACCTCCTCCAGGTACACATCAATTTTGAGTTAACAATTAGACGCTGCTAGATTGGGATTGAGGCATCTCTGGTTGGCTAGGTTTTGACTTTTGACGTCTAGGAAGAGGTTGGGATTAGAATTGCACAAGAAAATCGTCACTTCTTCCCATAGGTCACCAGTGTCAGAAAAACTTAGCTTTGCAGGGCTCACTTCCTCAAATGGATTCCGGCTACACCTATACAGCTCCGCCTATGGTTTGCCTCAGTCTCTCTGCTATAGATGGCCTTGAAGGTATTTGAGCTGTACAGGCTAGAGGGCCTGGAACTGGAGTAGAGGCGGAGCCAGTGTGGGGCCCGCCGCCCACCTACGTCACCACGCGCACTACTCAGCTGCCCTCACAGCAGCGCATCACCCACTTTGGGCGTTCCACGGCCGCCTAGCACTTGGAGGCCTTTTGGTGCAATGTCTGCTGATACTCAATTTATTGATTGCTACCGTTTGGTGCTGTGGAATGCGCTGGCTAACTCAAGTTGTTTGCACACATTGCCAATTTTTCTGCGTTTTTCTTAATACCGCTTGCCTGATGTGCATGGTTTTGGATTTTACTATCTATAAAAAAGACAGCTTTGAGCAACGATATCAATTTTTGTGTAATATTAATTTAAAAAAATTTCGCTTGAGCAAATTAGTTCCAGTGCAAAAACGCATAATTCAGAAATCATTAAAACCTCCAAAATAGCTAGGCGGAAGATGCATTGAAATGCCATGGATGCATGCCGCCATGGAGGTGTATTGGGCTGGCGCGAACGGAGCTTAAGCGGAGTGTCAGCGCCCAGCCCCTCTTTTCGACCCAGGTGTATGTTTTGAGGGTTATTGCTAGATCTCAATTTTGATAAGGCTGTTGCTCGTCACAGAAGGCTCCAATCGCTCTAATTCTTTCACCATTGGAAAGGGCAACATCGAATTGACCATAGTTTATCTTTTCAGTTTTGCACAAAATGTTTGATTTTGAGGTGAAAAACGCAAAAAACCATATGTCCGAACTCCTTCTTCTTCTTCTTCTCCTTCTCCTCCGCATCTATTCAATGGACGATAGTAGGTATTCATTTCTTCCCCCACCAACCCCCCCTTCATCGCCTCCCTGGCTCCCTGGGTCTTATTTATAAGTCTTCAGTTTAGATTAGGATTGTGTGCCGCAGTGGTGTAGTGGCGAAGGCGATTGAAATTTGAAAAGAATTTATCAGGTTCGATTCCTTCACAGGTATGCATATTATTTTTTTTATTTAAAGATGAGAAAATAATGTTGCCATCGGCAGGCCAAAAGTAAAGCTCTTTCATCCCAAAAATCGTTTGCCCTAAGTAAATGCCAAATAAAATTACCAAAAATTTGTTATATTATAATATAAGTCTTTTTTATCAAAAAATCATATTGAAGTAAAAAATCAACAGTAAAGACATTGTATTTATACATTTTATACTATATCAAAAGTAGAAGAAATATCTGGTACCATCGGCAAGCCAAATGTGGGTCTCTTTTCTTCAAATTTTGTAATTGCCTCGAGCAAAAAGTCAAGGAAATACATCTACTACTAGTGGAATCTGCTGCGTCATCTGCATTTTGTTTTTGGGCGCGCATGGAAAGAGACACTGAACTGCGTGCCAAAAACAAAATGCAACTGTCCAAGCAGCAGATTCCACTAGTAGTAGATGTATTTCCTTGACTTTTTGCTCGAGGCAATTACAAAATTTGAAGAAAAGAGACCCACATTTGGCTTGCCGATGGTACCAGATATATATAGCTCGCTGATGCCGCTGAGTGGGCCATCTGAGAAGCCCAGGAGATATTTGGGCCCCCTTTGGCTCTGGTTGATCGCTTGGTACGAATTTTTGCTCTGATCATGCCTTCACATGCAGTAGTTGTAGAATACCTAAAAGATTGCTAAAAACAATTCATGGATTGATTGATGGAATGATATGAAGCCCAGGCATTAGGCACATCTACGTTTATACAATCCATGGAATAGGAATATAGGAAAGCAAAAATATAGATAATCCAAAAACTTTTCCAAATGACAGATTAAATGAACATCTTGGAACCTATTGAGAGATAATGTACTATTCAGGCTTGGCCAGTCAAACGCCCCCGAGGATGAGCCCTGTAGAAAGAAGAAACGCCAGTGATCAAGCACGCCAACCACGCACTCGATACCAAGCCCGAGGATCGCGGCACTCATTCAAATACCAGTTTCAAATACCAGTTTCATTCAGGCTTTACCAAGTTCCAAATCAAGTTTCAATGCTAAAAGCTCAGTTTCGAAAATGCTGATGATTAAGAAAAATTGGTGACAAAAACAAAGTGTGATCAACTTTCCAATGAAAATGTAACAAATCATCGCCAAGCCCTGAACTAGAAGTAGAAGCTTCTTCTGAACCCCTCCAGGACACTCCCGGACATTTCCGAAAGTTCAGAACACTCCCGGGGGTTTTTCTGAAGTTCTTGCGCCGGCTACGCCCTACTCCTGCTACTATTGTCAGTCCTTGGTCGCACACGACTTATGGTGGTAGCCGTAGTAGCTCCCTATCGGTCGCTACGGCCAAGATAAGCCTCCAAAAAAATTTTGGAAAAGGAAATTTTGGGCGGTCCCAAAAAGTAGTCCGGGAGTGTTCTGGCCCCTTCTGAACAGGTTAACGTAGCGCTGAAAAAGAGTTCTATGGAACATGCTTGGTTGAATTGAACTACATTTACAAGTTAAACCCTAGTTGACCATATCAATTAAGATTACTTTTTAATGAGCGTAGTCATGTAGCAGGCAGCAACATCCTCAGTAAAAGTTGCACGAGCGTAGTTCCAAAAGCGCAGTTCGCAGTTCCAAAAGCGTAGCTCCTGCAGCCGCCAGATCACCATCCTCGCTCGTAGATCATGCAGCTGTCATCCAAACCTTAAATTTTCTCAAGCCAGCAACATAGGCAACAGATGCAAAGAATTAAACTTTCACACTGAAAATTTAGGAGAGTCGAGGGAGACCAAAACCCCAGGCCTTCGGAATGTCAACCTCAGTTAAGGGCCAGACTTTTCCTAGGCCAAATTTTGGAATTGAGGCAGAGTGAAAACCCAGGCCATCGGAATGTCAACCTCAGTTAAGGGCCAGACTTTTCCTAGGCCAAATTTTGGAATTGAGGCAGAGTGAAAACCCAGGCCATCGGAATGTCAACCTCAGTTAAGGGCCAGACTTTTCCTAGACCAAATTTCGAAGTCGGAATAGAGTAAAATCATAGGTTTAGAATGGTAGGATCGTACAATTAAAAGCCTTCATAAGCCAGCCATAACCAAGATTTCGAAGTCTTGGAGTCGGAGGAGCAGTAGGATCTGGAGAAGACCCATCTGCGAGAAAGCTTCAAACGGCATCATCCGCATCTCTACAAACTGCAACTTAATCAGAATCAAATGACGGTACTTTTGAAAAAAACGTTTGGAGCATAAATTTTAGTGCTGCAGTAGAAACGTTCCTGTCAATAGACGCGGAGTCTTTGAAATAACAGTTAAGATTACATTTTAATGGGCGTAGTCATGTAGCAGGCAGCAACGTCCTCAGTAAACGTTCCACGAGCGTAGTTCCAAAAGCGCAGTTCGCAGTTTCAAGAGCGTAGCTCCTGCAGCCGCCAGATCACCATCCTCGCTCGTAGATCATGCAGCTGTCATCCAAACCTTAAATTTTCTCAAGCCAGCAAGATAGGCAACAGATGCAAAGAATTAAACTTTCACACTGAAAATTTAGGAGAGTCGAGGGAGAGCAAAACCCCAGGCCTTCGGAATGTCAACCTCAGTTAAGGGCCAGACTTTTCCTAGGCCAAATTTTGGAATTGAGGCAGAGTGAAAACCCAGGCCATCGGAATGTCAACCTCAGTTAAGGGCCAGACTTTTCCTAGGCCAAATTTTGGAATTGAGGCAGAGTGAAAACCCAGGCCATCGGAATGTCAACCTCAGTTAAGGGCCAGACTTTTCCTAGGCCAAATTTCGAAGTCGGAAGAGAGTAAAATCATAGGTTTAGAATGGTAGGATCGTACAATTAAAAGCCTTCATAAGCCAGCCATAACCAAGATTTCGAAATCTTGGAGTCGGAGGAGCAGTAGGATCTGGAGAAGACCCATCTGCGAGAAAGCTTCAAACGGCATCATCCGCATCTCCACAAACTGCAACTTAATCAGAATCAAATGACGGTACTTTTGAAAAAAACGTTTGGAACATAAATTTTAGTGCTGCAGTAGAAACGTTCATGTCAATAGACGCGGAGTCTTTGAAATAACAGTTAAGATTACATTTTAATGGGCGTAGTCATGTAGCAGGCAGCAAAGTCCTCAGTAAACGTTCCACGAGCGTAGTTCCAAAAGCGCAGTTCGCAGTTCCAAGAGCGTAGCTCCTGCAGCCGCCAGATCACCATCCTCGCTCGTAGATCATGCAGCTGTCATCCAAACCTTAAATTTTCTCAAGCCAGCAAGATAGGCAACAGATGCAAAGAATTAAACTTTCACACTGAAAATTTAGGAGAGTCGAGGGAGAGCAAAACCCCAGGCCTTCGGAATGTCAACCTCAGTTAAGGGCCAGACTTTTCCTAGGCCAAATTTTGGAATTGAGGCAGAGTGAAAACCCAGGCCATCGGAATGTCAACCTCAGTTAAGGGCCAGACTTTTCCTAGGCCAAATTTTGGAATTGAGGCAGAGTGAAAACCCAGGCCATCGGAATGTCAACCTCAGTTAAGGGCCAGACTTTTCCTAGGCCAAATTTCGAAGTCGGAAGAGAGTAAAATCATAGGTTTAGAATGGTAGGATCGTACAATTAAAAGCCTTCATAAGCCAGCCATAACCAAGATTTCGAAGTCTTGGAGTCGGAGGAGCAGTAGGATCTGGAGAAGACCCATCTGCGAGAAAGCTTCAAACGGCATCATCCGCATCTCCACAAACTGCAACTTAATCAGAATCAAATGACGGTACTTTTGGAAAAAACGTTTGGAGCATAAATTTTAGTGCTGCAGTAGAAACGTTCATGTCAATAGACGCGGAGTCTTTGAAATAACAGTTAAGATTACATTTTAATGGGCGTAGTCATGTAGCAGGCAGCAAAGTCCTCAGTAAACGTTCCACGAGCGTAGTTCCAAAAGCGCAGTTCGCAGTTCCAAGAGCGTAGCTCCTGCAGCCGCCAGATCACCATCCTCGCTCGTAGATCATGCAGCTGTCATCCAAACCTTAAATTTTCTCAAGCCAGCAAGATAGGCAACAGATGCAAAGAATTAAATTTTCACACTGAAAATTTAGGAGAGTCGAGGGAGAGCAAAACCCCAGGCCTTCGGAATGTCAACCTCAGTTAAGGGCCAGACTTTTCCTAGGCCAAATTTTAGAATTGAGGCAGAGTGAAAACCCAGGCCATCGGAATGTCAACCTCAGTTAAGGGCCAGACTTTTCCTAGGCCAAATTTCGAAGTCGGAAGAGAGTAAAATCATAGGTATAGAATGGTAGGATCGCACTATTAAAAGCCTTCATAAGCCAGCCATAACCAAGATTTCGAAGTCTTGGAGTCGGAGGAGCAGTAGGATCTGGAGAAGACCCATCTGCGAGAAAGCTTCAAACGGCATCATCCGCATCTCCACAAACTGCAACTTAATCAGAATCAAATGACGGTACTTTTGAAAAAAACGTTTGGAACATAAATTTTAGTGCTGCAGTAGAAACGTTCATGTCAATAGACGCGGAGTCTTTGAAATAACAGTTAAGATTACTTTTTTATGAGCGTAGTTATGCAGCAGGGAGCAACGTCCTCAGTCATAGTTCCACGAGCGTAGTTGCAAAAGCACAGTTCGCAGTTCCAAGAGTTTAGCTCGTGCAGCAGCCAGATCACCATCATCGGTTATAGATCATGCAGCTGCCATCCATGCCTAAAACTTTCCCAAGCCAGCAAGGTAAGCAACATATGCAAATAATTAATATTTCAGTCTGAAAATTTATGAGAGTTGAGGGAGAGTGAAACCCCAGGCCATCGGAATGTCAACCTCAGTTAAGGGCCAGACTTTTCCTAGGCCAAATTTTGGAATTGAGGCAGAGTGAAAACCCAGGCCATCGGAATGTCAACCTCAGTTAAGGGCCAGACTTTTCCTAGGCCAAATTTTGGAATTGAGGCAGAGTGAAAACCCAGGCCATCGGAATGTCAACCTCAGTTAAGGGCCAGACTTTTCCTAGGCCAAATTTCGAAGTCGGAAGAGAGTAAAATCATAGGTTTAGAATGGTAGGATCGTACAATTAAAAGCCTTCATAAGCCAGCCATAACCAAGATTTCGAAATCTTGGAGTCGGAGGAGCAGTAGGATCTGGAGAAGACCCATCTGCGAGAAAGCTTCAAACGGCATCATCCGCATCTCCACAAACTGCAACTTAATCAGAATCAAATGACGTTACTTTTGGAAAAAACGTTTGGAGCATAAATTTTAGTGCTGCAGTAGAAACGTTCATGTCAATAGACGCGGAGTCTTTGAAATAACAGTTAAGATTACATTTTAATGGGCGTAGTCATGTAGCAGGCAGCAAAGTCCTCAGTAAACGTTCCACGAGCGTAGTTCCAAAAGCGCAGTTCGCAGTTCCAAGAGCGTAGCTCCTGCAGCCGCCAGATCACCATCCTCGCTCGTAGATCATGCAGCTGTCATCCAAACCTTAAATTTTCTCAAGCCAGCAAGATAGGCAACAGATGCAAAGAATTAAATTTTCACACTGAAAATTTAGGAGAGTCGAGGGAGAGCAAAACCCCAGGCCTTCGGAATGTCAACCTCAGTTAAGGGCCAGACTTTTCCTAGGCCAAATTTTGGAATTGAGGCAGAGTGAAAACCCAGGCCATCGGAATGTCAACCTCAGTTAAGGGCCAGACTTTTCCTAGGCCAAATTTTGGAATTGAGGCAGAGTGAAAACCCAGGCCATCGGAATGTCAACCTCAGTTAAGGGCCAGACTTTTCCTAGGCCAAATTTTGGAATTGAGGCAGAGTGAAAACCCAGGCCATCGGAATGTCAACCTCAGTTAAGGGCCAGACTTTTCCTAGGCCAAATTTTGGAATTGAGGCAGAGTGAAAACCCAGGCCATCGGAATGTCAACCTCAGTTAAGGGCCAGACTTTTCCTAGGCCAAATTTTGGAATTGAGGCAGAGTGAAAACCCAGGCCATCGGAATGTCAACCTCAGTTAAGGGCCAGACTTTTCCTAGGCCAAATTTTGGAATTGAGGCAGAGTGAAAACCCAGGCCATCGGAATGTCAACCTCAGTTAAGGGCCAGACTTTTCCTAGGCCAAATTTTGGAATTGAGGCAGAGTGAAAACCCAGGCCATCGGAATGTCAACCTCAGTTAAGGGCCAGACTTTTCCTAGGCCAAATTTTGGAATTGAGGCAGAGTGAAAACCCAGGCCATCGGAATGTCAACCTCAGTTAAGGGCCAGACTTTTCCTAGGCCAAATTTTGGAATTGAGGCAGAGTGAAAACCCAGGCCATCGGAATGTCAACCTCAGTTAAGGGCCAGACTTTTCCTAGGCCAAATTTTGGAATTGAGGCAGAGTGAAAACCCAGGCCATCGGAATGTCAACCTCAGTTAAGGGCCAGACTTTTCCTAGGCCAAATTTTGGAATTGAGGCAGAGTGAAAACCCAGGCCATCGGAATGTCAACCTCAGTTAAGGGCCAGACTTTTCCTAGGCCAAATTTTGGAATTGAGGCAGAGTGAAAACCCAGGCCATCGGAATGTCAACCTCAGTTAAGGGCCAGACTTTTCCTAGGCCAAATTTTGGAATTGAGGCAGAGTGAAAACCCAGGCCATCGGAATGTCAACCTCAGTTAAGGGCCAGACTTTTCCTAGGCCAAATTTTGGAATTGAGGCAGAGTGAAAACCCAGGCCATCGGAATGTCAACCTCAGTTAAGGGCCAGACTTTTCCTAGGCCAAATTTTGGAATTGAGGCAGAGTGAAAACCCAGGCCATCGGAATGTCAACCTCAGTTAAGGGCCAGACTTTTCCTAGGCCAAATTTTGGAATTGAGGCAGAGTGAAAACCCAGGCCATCGGAATGTCAACCTCAGTTAAGGGCCAGACTTTTCCTAGGCCAAATTTTGGAATTGAGGCAGAGTGAAAACCCAGGCCATCGGAATGTCAACCTCAGTTAAGGGCCAGACTTTTCCTAGGCCAAATTTTGGAATTGAGGCAGAGTGAAAACCCAGGCCATCGGAATGTCAACCTCAGTTAAGGGCCAGACTTTTCCTAGGCCAAATTTTGGAATTGAGGCAGAGTGAAAACCCAGGCCATCGGAATGTCAACCTCAGTTAAGGGCCAGACTTTTCCTAGGCCAAATTTTGGAATTGAGGCAGAGTGAAAACCCAGGCCATCGGAATGTCAACCTCATTTAAGGGCCAGACTTTTCCTAGACCAAATTTCGAAGTCGGAATAGAGTAAAATCATAGGTTTAGAATGGTAGGATCGTACAATTAAAAGCCTTCATAAGCCAGCCATAACCAAGATTTCGAAGTCTTGGAGTCGGAGGAGCAGTAGGATCTGGAGAAGACCCATCTGCGAGAAAGCTTCAAACGGCATCATCCGCATCTCCACAAACTGCAACTTAATCAGAATCAAATGACGGTACTTTTGGAAAAAACGTTTGGAGCATAAATTTTAGTGCTGCAGTAGAAACGTTCATGTCAATAGACGCGGAGTCTTTGAAATAACAGTTAAGATTACATTTTAATGGGCGTAGTCATGTAGCAGGCAGCAAAGTCCTCAGTAAACGTTCCACGAGCGTAGTTCCAAAAGCGCAGTTCGCAGTTTCAAGAGCGTAGCTCCTGCAGCCGCCAGATCACCATCCTCGCTCGTAGATCATGCAGCTGTCATCCAAACCTTAAATTTTCTCAAGCCAGCAAGATAGGCAACAGATGCAAAGAATTAAATTTTCACACTGAAAATTTAGGAGAGTCGAGGGAGAGCAAAACCCCAGGCCTTCGGAATGTCAACCTCAGTTAAGGGCCAGACTTTTCCTAGGCCAAATTTTGGAATTGAGGCAGAGTGAAAACCCAGGCCATCGGAATGTCAACCTCAGTTAAGGGCCAGACTTTTCCTAGGCCAAATTTTGGAATTGAGGCAGAGTGAAAACCCAGCAGAGTCAAAATCATCCGGGCGGCGGCCTTTCCCCCGACCCCATTTTTTGGATGCCCCCCCCTTTTTTTAGGTATAGAATAAAATCATAGGTTAGAAAGGATCGCACTATTAAAAGCCTTCATAAGCCAGCCATAACCAAGATTTCGAAGTCTTGGAGTCGGAGGAGCAGTAGGATCTGGAGAAGACCCATCTGCGAGAAAGCTTCAAACGGCATCATCCGCATCTCCACAAACTGCAACTTAATCAGAATCAAATGACGGTACTTTTGAAAAAAACGTTTGGAACATAAATTTTAGTGCTGCAGTAGAAACGTTCATGTCAATAGACGCGGAGTCTTTGAAATAACAGTTAAGATTACATTTTAATGGGCGTAGTCATGTAGCAGGCAGCAAAGTCCTCAGTAAACGTTCCACGAGCGTAGTTCCAAAAGCGCAGTTCGCAGTTCCAAGAGCGTAGCTCCTGCAGCCGCCAGATCACCATCCTCGCTCGTAGATCATGCAGCTGTCATCCAAACCTTAAATTTTCTCAAGCCAGCAAGATAGGCAACAGATGCAAAGAATTAAACTTTCACACTGAAAATTTAGGAGAGTCGAGGGAGAGCAAAACCCCAGGCCTTCGGAATGTCAACCTCAGTTAAGGGCCAGACTTTTCCTAGGCCAAATTTTGGAATTGACCCGGCAGAGTGAAAACCCAGGCCTTCGGAATGTCAACCTCAGTTAAGGGCCAGACTTTTCCTAGGCCAAATTTCGAAGTCGGAAGAGAGTAAAATCATAGGTTTAGAATGGTAGGATCGTACAATTAAAAGCCTTCATAAGCCAGCCATAACCAAGATTTCGAAGTCTTGGAGTCGGAGGAGCAGTAGGATCTGGAGAAGACCCATCTGCGAGAAAGCTTCAAACGGCATCATCCGCATCTCCACAAACTGCAACTTAATCAGAATCAAATGACGGTACTTTTGAAAAAAACGTTTGGAACATAAATTTTAGTGCTGCAGTAGAAACGTTCATGTCAATAGACGCAAATTATTTGAAATAACAGTTAAAATTACATTTTAATGGGCGTAGTCATGTAGCAGGCAGCAAAGTCCTCAGAATAAACGTTCCACGAGCGTAGTTCCAAAAGCGCAGTTCGCAGTTCCAAGAGCATAGCTCCTGCAGCCGCCAGATCACCATACCTCGCTCGTAGATCATGCAGCTGTCATCCAAACCTTAAATTTTCTCAAGCCAGCAAGATAGGCAACAGATGCAAAGAATTAAACTTTCACACTGAAAAAAAATTTAGGGGGAAAAAATATTGGAGGGGGGAGATTTCGAGGGAGAGCAAAAGTCCAGGCCTTCGGAATGTCAACCTCAGTTAAGGGCCAGACTTTTCCTAGGCCAAATTTTGGAATTGAGGCAGAGTGAAAACCCAGGCCATCGGAATGTCAACCTCAGTTAAGGGCCAGACTTTTCCTAGGCCAAATTTCGAAGTCGGAAGAGAGTAAAATCATAGGTTTAGAATGGTAGGATCGTACAATTAAAAGCCTTCATAAGCCAGCCATAACCAAGATTTCGAAGTCATGGAGTCGGAGGAGCAGTAAGATCTGGAGAAGACCCATCTGCGAGAAAGCTTCAAACGGCATCATCCGCATCTCCACAAACTGCAACTTAATCAGAATCAAATGACGGTACTTTTGAAAAAAACGTTTGGAGCATAAATTTTAGTGCTGCAGTAGAAACGTTCATGTCAATAGACGCGGAGTCTTTGAAATAACAGTTAAGATTACATTTTAATGGGCGTAGTCATGTAGCAGGCAGCAACGTCCTCAGTAAACGTTCCACGAGCGTAGTTCCAAAAACGCAGTTCGCAGTTCCAAGAGCGTAGCTCCTGCAGCCGCCAGATCACCATCCTCGCTCGTAGATCATGCAGCTGTCATCCAAACCTTAAATTTTCTCAAGCCAGCAAGATAGGCAACAGATGCAAAGAATTAAACTTTCACACTGAAAATTTAGGAGAGTTGAGGGAGAGCAAAAAGCCCAGGCCTTCGGAATGTCAACCTCA
>JASANA010008316.1:0-28901 GCA_030248095.1 Ptycholaimellus sp. GST1_10
TGACGAATGGTCGTTGGTGCTTTGGGGAGCCGCTTTTTGCGAGGGGGGCAAAAAAACCGGGAGGCGGTGGCAGGGCGGAGACATCCATCGTCCGCACCTGCCATTTCTTAGAGGCCGCTTTTTCTGGGGGAAGGTGCAGAGAGTAGGGTGTGGTTGTAAGGAGGGTCATTAATCTCCCGTTATTTGTGCTCTCTAGGGGCCGCTTTTTCAGAGCTTGCGCCAAAAAAACGTAGGCCCGCGGAGGGGAGTGGAGGGGGAGCAATTAGTCCGCCCTCTCTTCTTGCCGCCCTTCTTGCGAAGACTGGGGGAGCAGGTTCCTGCTGGCTGGAGCAGGGGGGTGTTTTGCAGGGGAGATGTGTGTGTGGCGCGCTGGGGGCGGAGTGTGCAGTGGAGGGGGCTGTTTTTGCCGGGTGACGAATGGTGGGTGGAGGGCTTGGATAGGCGGCAAATTGGCGCAGGATTTTTTAGCCAAGCTTTGCCAGCTGAAGTTCTCCGCAGCAAACTTTCCGAAACGTCGAAACAGTCACATCCTAAAGCAGCGCTCCACTGAGCCTTTCGATGAGTCCTAGTTCTGAGAGTAGTCATTGTCGGTTGTAGTAGCAGACAAGTGTTAGTCCGCTTTTCCAATCAGCCACGAGCTTGGCTGCAAAGCAGACTCTTAGTAGTCCGCACTGCTCAAATCAGCCACTTAGTCGGCTGCGAAGTAGACTCCTTGTAGTCTACGCTCGTCCAGTCAGCCATCAGTTTGGCTGCGAGGTGGGCTCCTAATGGCCCACACTGACGAGATCAGCCGCGTAGTCGGCTGCTAAGCAGACTTTCGTAGTCTGCACTCATCGAGGTCAGCCACCAATCTGGCTGCGAAGCGGACTCGTGGTAGTCAGCACTTGACTAAATCAGCCGCCTAGTCGACTGCTAAGCAGATTTTTCGTAGTCTGCGTTCGTCCAGTCAGCCACCAGCTTGGCTGCGAGGTGGGCTCCTGATGGCCCACAATGACGAGATCAGCCGCGTAGTCGGCTGCTAAGCAGACTCTGGGTAGTCTGCGCTCGTCCAGTCAGCCGCCAGTTCGGCTGCAAGGTGGGCTCCTAATGGCCCACACTGACAAGATCAGCCGCGTAGTCGGCTGCTAAGCAGACTTTCGTAGTCTGCGCTCACCCAGTCAGCTGCCAGTTTGGCTGCTAGGTGTGCTCCTAATGGCCCACACTGACAAGATCAGCCGCGTAGTCGGCTGCTAAGCAGACTCTTCGTCGTCTGCGCTCGTCCAGTCAGCCGCCAGTTCGGCTGCGAGGTGGGCTCCTAATGGCCCACACTGACGAGATCAGCCGTGTAGCCGGCTGCTAAGCAGACTCTTCGTAGTCTGCGCTCGTCCAGTCAGCCGCCAGTTCGGCTGCAAGGTGAGCTCCTAATGGCCCACACTGACGAGATCAGCCGCGTAGTTGGCTGCTAAGCAGACTCTTCGTAGTCTGCACTTGTCGAATCATCCCCTGGCGGAGTTCGACGGAGGCTGAGGGTTTGTGTTCCGTACTCCTTCCCGCGTCGATTAACCAGCCTCCTAGTAGGCTGGGCGCATGTCATTGCCTCCTATCAGGCCTGCGCGGTCGCGAATTCTGTGCTCGTCAGCTCAGAGTCCCGTAAGACAAATTCGCTCTCCTCTGCATCCTCCTCCCATCCGTCGACGGCTCGAGGTGGCAAAAGGCTTACTAGGCCTTTGCAGAGTAACAAGGTGGGCCCTCAGCCCGAAGTGAGTAAGAACGAGGTTGCTTTGCCAGCTCCCTCACGTGGCAGCCGCTCCCATGTTGGCCGCCCCTGCCTGGTTCCTGCTTCTCTCCCGCTTCCTCAGCGATGCGGCAGAGGGTGGGCAGGGCGTGCCCTTGCAGTCGTTCCGCCTCCCCCCCATAAGGGCGACGGATTGAGGAGCAAGAGGCCAAGTAGTTGTTGCCCGCTGGCTCCTGGTAGCTCTTAGACGGGGCTTTTTGCTGGCATCTGAATTCACGGTTCAATCCGCAGTTGGAGTCCACAGAGGAAGGCTGCTGTGAAGGAAATGCAAAGTTCAGATGCGGCGTCATTGGTCATCCTCAGGTCTGCAGTCGGAGTCCACAGAGGAAGGCTGCTAGAGATGAGGGGGGTTGACCCTTGAAGGTGGAGTCACGCTGTTTGCCAATTCCCACCCGCAGTCGGAGTCCACAGAGGAAGGCTGCTGAGGGGGAACTGCAGGGACAGATTGACTTAACCGAGTCACTGCTGTTTGGCACTTTCCATCCGCAGTCGGAGTCCACAGAGGAAGGCTGCTGGAACGAGAGTGCAGGGACAGTCTGAACTCCTAGGGGCCGTAGGCCTGTGCCTGCCAGTTCAGGCCATAGTTTGTGGCCGAAGGCCCATGCCTGCTGATTCAGGCCGTTGTTTGTGGCCGAAGGCCTGTGCCTTGTTCATGTCGCAGTTGAAGGCAACCTAGATGCCGCTGAGCTTGATGAACAAGGCCGAGAAGTTGGCCGGAGGCCCGTGCCAGACGCATTTCAATCCTTTGTAGCTGAAGAGCTGGGAGGAAATGTGTTGGCCGTTGATGTTCATTGATGCGTCATTCTGGGCAATCAGTTGATTGGCGAAGAATGAGTAGCGGTCAATGGGCGTCTTGTGGAGGGCGGAGACCTGGATGCCGAAGCCGAAGCCGTAGGCGGAGGCCTTGAAGCCGCAGTCCTGGCAGATTTGCTCCGTTCAGAGGGTCGGCAAATCTTAGTTAGACGCGGTAGAACCGAAGTTCTTGAGACTTCTTCTTTTATCCGCCTTTAGGATAATAGAAGCGTCGAATTTCCGCCGAGTATTCCATTAAAGTTAAACTTTAATGTTTCCGTTCGGCGTTGACTTGAAAGGCAGGGCATTTGGCTCCGCTCGCTGGAGCTGGGCGGAGGCATTCTTGTCCTGCTTTCAGGCCAAAGACGGCGTAGCCTTTGAAGGCGCTTTTCAATGTCGCTCCATCCAAGACCTCTAAGAAGGGGATAGAGGGGTAGGATGAAGGTACGCAATCGGACTGTTCATCTATCCGCTGCCAAAGTAGAGCTGGTTGAGGCTGCGCTTGTCGCAGAAGTTCTGGAGGTCCCAGATGCTCAGCCAGTCGTCCTTGGCGAGGTCGAATATGAACGGTCTGGAGGATTGTAGTAGGCATAGAGGTGGGGGGCGACGGAAAGTTTGTTGGGTCCGTCGACGTCCATCTATGCGCTGTCCCAGTAGAGCTGGTTGAGGCCGTGCTTGTAGCAGAAGCGCTAGAAGTTCCAGGCGTTCCGCTTGGCGGCCTTGGCCAAGTCGAATTGGAACAGTGTTTGAGGGTTGCAATAGGTGTAGGAGTGGAGGTGACGGAAGGTTTGCAGAGTCCGTCGGTGTCCATCTGTACACTGTCCAAGCGGCACTTGCTGAAGCCGGTCTGGGCCTTGGAGCTCCGCAAGGAGTGCTTGGGGGTAGATGGAAGGGAAGGTTGAAGGGGGGTAGGGGACTGTCTGCGTCCATCTGTGCGCTGTTCAAGAGGCGCTGGCTGGAGGAGCTCTGCGTCTCGGAGATGCCCAGCTAGGCGTGCTTGGCTAGGCGGAGCGCACTCAAGGCCAATTTTGGCCGGCCCAGTTTGGAAGGCTGGGGTAAGGAGGAGGTGCTGTGAAGACTCGCAGATACGCCGGCCATGTGAATGGCAGTGATCTCAAAGCGGCGATAGAAGGGGCTAGTCTTCAACTCCTGTCTGTAGTCTGAGAGGCGCTGGCTGGATGAGCTCTGCGCGAACTGGCGGCCGATCTTGGCCTGTCTCAGCTATGGGGTGTGGGGCTGGAAGGTATAGGTAGGGTGTTAGGAAGACTTGCAGATGCGTCGGCGCTGCGAAATACGATGATCTCAAAGCGGCGCTAGAAGAAGCTAGTCTTCGCCTTCCGTCCAGATAGGGATTGAAGAGGGAGGTTTGAGGTGTCATTGTTGATGACATTGATGGCGACGATGCGAACGCTGGTCTTCTGTCTGATGATCTGCTTGGCCTTGGCCAGTTTGTTCAGGTTCCCGTCCAGGGTACTCTTCCGTCTCGCGGGCGGCGGGGAGAGAGTGGACAAGTTAGACTTGTGCGCCGTGGATGGAGCCATAGAGGCTCTAGGCCAAGTGAAGGCAGAAGAAGGGACGCATTGTCGGTGATGCGAAAGGCGGAGCATTAAGCAGGGCGAGCTTAAACGCCTATCGCAATTGAGGAAGGAGGGGGTAAAGGGGTGTAGGGGACGCGGACATTGTTGATGGCGGCCATGTAGAAGAAGCAGGGCAAGGGCTTCTTGCTGGAGTTGGGCCGCTTGGAGGATTGTGGAGAGCCTTTGTAGGTGGCTCTTTGAAGCATCAAAAAGAGGCCTATGGCCGTCAATTTCAGAAAGTATTACTTTCTGCTCGCTTCTTGCAACGTTGATGAAGGCTGTTCTGAGAGATGCGCTGTAGTTAGGCAGCTCGTGATGACAGTCGTCTCAACTTGCCGCAGCTCGAGATGACACTGAGCAAATTGGCATTGTGAGAGATGCGAAGAGATGATGCATCTCGGGATGACAATGTCGAATTTGCTCGGGTTGACAGTGTTGTGGGTTGATTCAGCTCGGGATGACGCAGAGCAAATTGTAGCTGTTGAGCTGCAATGAAATGACGCAGCTTGGGATGACAGGCCAATTTGCTCGGGTTTACGGCGGTGAAGATTGACGCAGCTTGGGATGACATAAGCTGGTCTCTCTGTTTTTTGGCTGCGATGATTTTCTGCAGCTCGGGTTGACGCTGAGCAGATTGTCATTGTGAGAGATGCGAATGATGACGCAGCTTGGGATGACAATGTCAATTGCTCGGGTTGACAGAGGTAGAAATCGGCGCAGCTCAGGATGACGCTAGCAATTGCTTTGAGTCTGCGGTGATTTCTTAATGTCTTTGCCGTATTGAGCTGAACTCCAGAAAGCTGCTCTCAGAAGGCCAGGCCAAAGCAAGCCTTCGAGGTTGGGCGGAGTTTAGGTGAGCAAACGTAGCCGCGTTTTCAGAATGCTGCTCCAAAATAGGCCTTTTCTGAGTTACGTAAACTTTAAGTTTAGCGTCTCTTTTGCCCATTTTGGATTCGTTGAAGAAGTGTTGAAAGAATTTGCATATCTTTGCAGATAGTGCAAAGTCTTGGAGGCGGCGATGGGATGAAGTTGGCCCATTTGCCGGTGGGCTGGCCGAAGCCAGAGCGGAAGCCGTCCATGTTGCTGTTGGCCATGTACACCACCGACCTCTTACTGCTGGGTGGAGTAAGGGGAAGGGTGTAGGACAGGGGACCTTTGAAGGTCTGCAGAGGATGTCTTCCAGGAGGCAAACTGCATGACGGCGTACACGGTCAGGAAGTTGCAGAAGCGGTTGGGGAAGCCACCCAGGTTCCCATAGGCCTTGTACACCACCGACCTCTCAGGATGGAAGAGGAGGGAGGGTGGAGGTTTGAGGCCTCTTTGAGGAACGCAGTGGAGGCGTCGTCCAACGGGCAGAGCTTCATGGAGCAGAGGGCGTCCATGGAGTTGCCGGGGTTGAAGAAGGTGAACACGCTGGACATGCGCGGCTTGATGCCGGAGCTAAGTGTGGTCAGCAAGCCGCAGTCGGCGTTGATCGGGACGGAGTCCTGGAGAGTTCCAGTGTGGGCGCTGTTGGGCTGGAAGTGGCAGAGGCCGCAGTCAAAGCCGTCCAGCAGGCCACACTGGTTGCAGTCCTTGGAGATCTGAACGCGGTTGCGGTGCTCCAGGAAGCCGTAGCGAAAGCGGCGGACCTAGTCCAGAGTTGACGCTTTCTTCAACGGCGGGTAGAAGGAGTAGGAAGAGGCGGGTCATTGACACAGTCTTCCGATGCGCTGTGGCAAAGGCAGACGCAAAGGAAGTAGGCCTTGCAGGCGCTGTGCTCGGAGCTGGCGCTGTCCTCGAAGAGGTCCTTCTAGCCGCAGGTGAGCAGGCTGAGGTCGCAGATGGCTGGAAGGCCGTAGTAGTGGCAGTGCAAGCAGTCCACTAGGCTGGGCCTGTTCCAGTGATTGTCTGCGTAGAAAAGCGTAGTCCGCTTGTGAGTCTCCTTGACTTTTGTCTTTCGGCGTTGCTTTTTTTCAAAATTTACGCGATCGTAAAGATCCATAAATGAAGCAATGTCAAAGGACGGCGATTGACTCTGAAGTTGGCTGGGCTTTTCCTTAGCGATGCTCGAAAGTTTATAAATCCGCAAAGATTTATAAACATGTTGGCCGTCGAGGTTGCAGCAGGCTGCAGGGAGTTTTGAGAGCTGTCCATAGCGATCTCAAAATTCTAGCAGCGTAGGCGTGCTTCTGCCGGATAGCTGGCATTGGCTGGCTGGCAGAGTTGCAGCAGAGGCCGTAAGTTTGAAAACTGAACCAAGCCAATTTTTGAACTCTGGCAGCAAAGGCAAGTAGTTCGCTGGTGGCTGCAGGCAATTTCAAGATCCGTCCAAGGATAATGAAATTGTCATCGACGATGCTTGCGTAGACGGCATGAAATATCATTTTTGCACTAAAAATATGTTGTGTTGGTTAAGCTGATTAAGTTATGTTATGTTCTGCACAATATAGAGTTATGTTATGTGGAGGAAATGAGCCATCCCATAAATGAACCATCACGTAATATACAGAACATAACTTTCTTCCCGCTGGTAGATGTGCAGGCAGGAGGTGTAAAGGTTGCATGCACATCAAAGCAAAGGGCGGGATCGGCTGGCGCAGTCGCCCGCCCATATTCCCCCCTCCAGTCTAGACTCTCCCCCACTCCCCTCCTCCCCAACTATAAACGCTCCTATTCACTTTCCCTCCCTTGTGACCCTTTTCAGTTTTGACTGCTGCGTGTGTTTGTGAGAGTGATTGTGCATGTGTGTGAGTGGTTGCAGAGAAGGAAGTCTTAAGTAGGGGTGGGACTGGGGTGATAGGGAAGTTTGGAGAAATGACGGATAGCGAGGCAGAATCTTCAGCAGCTGAGATGAGTGAGCACGAAGAGGAAGGATCTGTGGCACTTCAGCCAGAGGCACCATCTACGCCTCAACATCATCGTCCCCCTCGCATCGCCAAATTCACCGTACCAAGCAGGAGCTTCAGCTAATCCGTCCCTTTTCATTTTTTGCTGTGTACTGCTCTGGTTAGTAAAGTAAACATGTCTAAGGTGGGAATCGAGCTGCTTATCCACATCACATGTTATGTACTGCATCAGTACTGTTATGTGAAAAACATAACTTAATAGGGCATGACTAGATAACTTTGCCTGAGCCAAAACAGCATGTTACATAGCTCATTAGACTGCATAATCAAGCCCAGTCATAGGCCGGACCAAGCATATGCCCTGGACTAGTCATATGCCAGAAGCTTACACTAAGCCTAAACTTAGTCAAACACAAAATATAAGCCTACCACAAAAAGGTTAGCCTAAATTTTAGCCTATGTCAAAACATAATCCTACACTACCAACTGAGTCCACACCAGTTACTAAGCCTAAAACTAAGCATATGCCTATGCCTAAACATGTCTAAGGTGGGAATCGAGCTGCTTATGCACATCACATGCTCATGTTTTTCACATAACAGTACTGATGCAGTACATAACATAACTTAATAGGGCATGACTAGATAACTTTGCCTGAGCCAAAACAGCATGTTACATAGCTCATTAGACTGCATAATCAAGCCCAGTCATAGGCTGGACCAAGCATATGCCCTGGACTAGTCATATGCCAGAAGCTTACACTAAGCCTAAACTTAGTCAAACACGAAATATAAGCCTACCACAAAAAGGTTAGTCTAAATTTTAGCCTATGTCAAAACATAATCCTACACTACCAACTGAGTCCACACCAGTTACTAAGCCTAAAGCTAAGCATATGGCTGTGGCTAAACATGTCTAAGGTGGGAATCGAGCTGCCTATCCACATCACATGCTCATGTTTTTCACATAACAGTACCTTATAATTGTCTTTTACATAACATATCTTTCTAAAAAAACTCTGCACCTACCCTGAGACTCGACATTGCTGTAACACCATCCTAATATCATTAGATTCAAGAAAAACTACCGTTAGAACACTCTGGGGTAGTGATTATGGCAAAATAGCAAAAATTTCTTTTACATAACATAACTAAGTGATTGAGTTATGCGTTATGTTATGTGGTAGAAAATTGACCTACTAAGTTATGTTATGTAGTGGAATACGTTATGTTATGTATTAGAAATATAGTATTAAGTTATGTGCTGTATATTAAATCAACCCTGACTTGGCATAAACAAAGTAGAGCAGAGTGCTATGGAAATAAAAAGATGGAGGAGAAAGGAGGTATAGGAGGTTTGCAGGAGACGGAGTGAGCTGCTGATCTGGCTTTCACGGACCTCCCGAAGAGGCGGGGCCATCGGTCGAGTGATCTCCTATCGCATTACCTTCTCCTGGCCTATTCACACGCCTAGCCTCTAGCCATTCCTAGGTGCAGCTGCGAAAAGCCGCGCGTATCAGCGATCGGACGACGGGCTTCGTGCGGAAGACTCTCCCAGCCCACCCAGTTCTCAGTCGCACCCTCCCGCCTGACGAGGCCGAGCATCGAATCTAGTCACCTTTCTCTTCACCCTTAGCAGTGCATAGGAATGCTCTGGTAATGCTTTTGAACTTTCGTCAAGTTAGACCATTCCGTTTTTTCTTTCCGATGGACGTTTCCAGAGCAGAGAAATAGAACAATTGAATGCTTTCATTTCACCAGTCCGTTCAATCTTTGCTGAGATGCAATGACTCTAATATCCTGCTTTTTACAAAGCTGCGATTGGTCATGGGTTTCTACAGTCGGTCTTGTTGCCTATTTTGGTGTCCGGGCAGCACATAAACCATACAATGCAACTAAACACCGAAAAAGTACAAGAAAACGTTTTGAGGCTCTCTCAAGGCTGATTTGAAGGATGAGAGGGCGGCATGATCAGAGAGGATTGCGGCAAGGCAGAAGGCGCAAGAACATGACATGGCATTAGCGACAAGGCGAGCATGCAGCCTCTTGAGGAGGGAGGCCCGAGACCCCCGCTGTGTCGGCCTCCTCTTTCTGCCCCTCTCCCTCCGCGGCGGCGCCCCTTTGATCTGGCACTACACCCCTCTTCTCTGTGTATGCACATCCTTTCCCGCACCTCATCCTACACTCCCCCACTCACTCCATCTTCCCACCTGATTACTATCTGCAGCCTAGGGGCATTTTCTTCCAGTCTCTCTTGCCGACTTCAACCCGCTGTCCTTGATTTTGTCTGATCCCAATAGCGAGACTATTTTCAAGGATCCGAATGAGCCAAAAGAAAGCCTCCCCTCATTTCAGAAGCTCTCCCAGTCCAATCCTAGGCGGTGCAGTGAAATTCAAAGCGGCGCTGCTGGCCTACTCCAGACGGCCCCAGCTGAGCTCTGTACAGGCCCAGGCTCCAATGGCCAGCCATTCCCGGCCGCTATGCGATGGTAGGTATTCACTCGCCCTCCTTTCTCTCTCTATGCTGGAGGAAGAGGGGGGAAAAAGGCTGAGAGAGAGAGAGAGTGGTGGGGGCGGGGCTGTCGGCGGCAAGCTCAAAGGAGGCGCCCCTTTTTGCCCAGCCCCCCTCCTCCGCCCAGGCCCCCCCCCCTCAGCCCAGAGTTGCGGTGTAGATCAAAGGAAGGCGCAGGGGAGCGGAGGAGAGCGATGCGCTCGCCAATCACCCCCGCCTCCTCCCACCCACCCTCCCCACTCCGACCTGCCCCCTCCTCCTTTCCCTGCTCAAATGCCCTCTGCCAGCCGATGACCCTACGCCACCGCCTCCAACACCACCACCCATGATCGTCCTCAAGCCTCCCTCCACCTCTGGTACACCTACTATTCTGCTGAACACCCTTCACAGTGGCTACACAAGTGCTTCTATCACCATTTGGTCAAAATTGTTCAGTTGGGAGGAGTCAAAAGCTTGTAGCCACAAGGAGAAGTGGTTAAAATGAGCATTAGAAGTGGAGCTGAGCAGTTGAGTGGGGGAGGAGGGATTGTGGTGGGTGAGTGTGTGGGTGAGTGTGGGTGGAGCCGGGAGTGAGAGGCTGCTCCTCGCAGGCCAAGAGTGTGCCTCCTATACGCACACTTCTCTCATCCTGGCCAGGGTGGAGGGAGGCTGAAAGACGTTGCCTCCTCCGCTCTACGCCCCCTAACGCCACTTCCTGCCCTGCCCTGCCCCTCTCCTCCGCTCAGACACTCTTCATCCAGCCCCCACTTTTTCTTATGACGCCCTTTTCTAATGGCTCGCCCACGGGGTGGTCGCTCCACGCACTGCCTTCACTTTACTACACTTTCTTTTCCATTTCCCTTGTTGTAGACAAAGGTTTTTTTGAGTGCGTACAACTGGTGTGGGTTATTTACCAATTGACGCAATTGAATTGAATTTTGTGCCGTTTTTTTATACAATTTCTGGCTTCTCAGCTGTTGTCAGCTGGGTGGAAAACCTCCTTAGTCAGCAGCATTTTCCCATTCTTTTCCCCTTTCCTAGACAAGGCCCCCACTTGCATCACTCAGCCCCATGAGAGGCAGAAAGAGGGAATGTAAGTGATAGATGCAGGTGGGTGTTCGAGCGTAGGCTCCCCGTGCGTGTCGCCGTCGGGCGGGCGAGGGATGAGCGGGTCGAGCGGAGCTGGGCGAGGCTCAGGGACGCCGCCCTGTTTCGCCTGGCCCTCCAGCCTCAGCGCCATGCTGGGGGACTACGAGGGGCATCAGCTCCTGCGCCGCTTCCTCCGCCGCGACGGGGCCGAGCCTGCCCTCGACTTCTACTTTGCCACCAAGGCCCTCCATCAGTTCCACCAGGTTTCTCCTACTTTGCCATTCGCCATAGGACGCCTCTCGGCTATCGTCTTGGCTCAATATTTGGGGGGGGGTGGAAGTTATAATCTGCTATATAATAAAATAAAAATCATATAATAATTTAACATTTACAGTCTTGGCTCAATATTTGGGCGGAAAATGTAAATTAAATATGTGCTTTGGAAAATCTGATCATTTGCTAGCCTTGGTGAAGAATATGACACTATTGATAGCCGCTTTGAATAGGTATTTGATTGCTCTTTGAAAGCTGGAATTGGCATTGGCTCCTTGAAAGCTGACATTTCATTTCCTTTTATTAGGCATCGACATTGCAATAAATAGGCTCCTCCGTTGCACTGCCAGCTAAACTGGAACAGAAAAATACTCCTTACCAAGCCAGGCTGCTTACGTCTAATTTATGCGCAAGAAGGCTGTGTGCGTTTTTAGGAGCTGAGCTCGGCAGAAGCAGGCTCTGGAGGTGAGAAGGAACTGCGGGACAAGATCAAGAAGCTGGCCTACGACATGGACAGGCAGTTCCTCCGCAACGCCGCCAACAGCTACTACATCCACCCCGCCATGGCCGTCCCTCAGCCCCTTCGCGACGACGTTCATCGACAAGTCCGCGAGCGAACCAGCCAGCTATGGCAGCTCCCCGATCTCTTCCAGCCCGCCCTTGCCACCGTTCTTCAGTTTCTCGAGGTACTTACCTCCAGCTCCTGCTTTCTTTTCACCGAAAACAATTTTTGCGTCGTGTTTTATTATTTGTATCGAAAAAAATTCCATAATTTAATTTTTTCCATAATTTTATTTATCCATTTTTTGTTTTTGCTATAAATTTTGTTTTTTCAACAAATTTTGATTCCATTTTTCTTCTGAGCCTCATCAAAGGGAAGACATATTGCAGACGAAGCACTCGCAGCTGGTGCAGGACGACATGTACATCGAGTACGTGCAGGAGGCGGAGTCCGGCCTGGCCGCCTCCTCCTCTTCCTCCTCCTCCAACTCACACCTTCCCTCCACCTCCGCCGCCGCCGCCGCCCTCCCCACCCTGGACGAGGAGCCCCTCTTCTCCTCCGCCGCCATCCCTCCGCCCCCGCCCCTCCCTCCTCGCCTCCACCCGCCGCCCCTCCCTCCTCACACCCCCTCCTCCTCCAAGCACAAGGAGCGCAAGGAGCGGCGCCTCAACTCCAAACTCCTCCAGTCCACCGCCTCCCAGCGTGCCAGCCTCCCCCAGCCCGGCGGCAGCCTCCATCCCTACCACTCAGCCTACGTCGCCCGCCTCCCCTCCTCCGCCCAGGACTCCGAGCTGGCCTCCATGAGCTCCGACGCCGACTCCCTTTCCCACCAGCGCCAGCCCCACCAGCCATCCTCCAACGTCAAACGCATCGCCCGCCACCAGAGCGCTTGCAACGCTGAGGCCAACGCCGCCGAACGTCTTATTCCAGTTAGGCTTCTGTTCCCTTTCTCTTCTGGCCTTGCTCTCCTTTTACCTTTCAGAGCGGGGCACACAAACACAAAGGGGAGTGCATTCAAACGGTGGCAGTGAGGGTCTGTGAGGTGAGCTGGGGGACAAGTGGGCTGTGGGCTGATTTGCATGGCCTTTGGGGGGGGGGCGGCCCCTCTTCATTGGCTAGGCAAGGTCATGGGGAGCTCTGCTCACCTTTCACTCCATCCATACCCTCCACAGCCCCCGCTGCACTTGCTAATGCGCGCGCCTCTTGGAATGGCCGGTATCTCCTCCTGCCTCCCGCCTACTACTCCTCTGTTGGTCTTCTGGGGGGAGTGGGGTGCGTGGGCTGAGGGGGAGGGGGAATGCGTTCACACAGAGCGTCTTATCTATTGGCTGCGGCCTTTTGCGCACTATTACACCCCGACCAGGGGGTGGTGCTGAAGGGCAGAGAAGTACACACTCACCTCAGCTTGCCTTTTGACGCTCGTTGACATTCAGCCTGTCTGTCTTTTGACATTCGGCCAAAAAGACCAAGAGGCTCTCATCTCAGCCAAGCAGAGGCGGGGGGACCAAAAGCGGCATTTGAAAGATGAGGGCTGAGGAGGGGAGGAGAGGAGGCCCTCCAGGGCGGCCTCCTTTGACGAGTCCGAGCGCAAACTGGAGGGAGGGAGGGTGCGGCGCGTTTGCTCTAGCGCCCTCCTTTGTAGCCTGCCGCAGTCCTCCTTCTCCTCCAGCCGCCCTCCCCTGCCAATGGAGTCCTCCACTCGCCTATAGAGAGAGAGGGGGCGGGCTGGGACACAAACAGGGCGCAGACAATCCCCTCTGGAGGCAATTAGGCTGCCTGCCCATAGGGGGCCCAATATAGGCACCAGCAGACGGCTGGTCCGGATGTGTGTGTCGGCGGCTGTTGAATGGGGCTGGGCCAAAGGCGGCGGCGGAGATCAAAGGGGGGCAGGAGAGGCCTTGCGGGGACCCCCGTTGTCCGCCCGTACACCTCTGCTTATGGCTCGCGCGCCGCCGCGCCCCCTGTCCCCCTATGTCGGGGCGCTCTTTTACAAGGGGGCGGCGGCCCCCCTCTTTTCTTTGCCCCAATCATCATAACCTCAAAGGGCCTCGCCTGCGCCCCCCTTTTCCCCTTGATGAGGCGGCGGCAAGGGCTCAAAGGCAAGGGGGGCAGAAGGGAAGAGGGGTGGAGAGCAGGGGCCACTCACACTCTCCCTTCACTTCCAGCTTTCCCATCCTTACACTCTCTGGCCATGACCATCGCCTTGCACCAAGCCTCCCTGCCGCTCTGCACTGCGGAGCTGGACCCTGGCCTGGCACAGCTGCGTTTGCTGCGTCTCCTATTCATACAGGTAGTCAGCCTCTGCTGTTCATTTGTCAGCAGGGCCAGATGTGTAGGGTCTGAGGGAGGCCTCTGGTTTGTTGTGGGCGGGTCTGGGTTGGAAGGGTGCGTGCCTTTTGATGGGTGATAAAGCGGAGGGGGTGTGGGCTGGTGGCCTTTCTTCTGAGCCCCTCGGAGGGAGAAGGGGCTGATGCATGCTGTGGGGGGGCCGCCTGTGTGTGTATGTTGGATTTGGCGCGCGAGGGGCTCTCTTTAACTGGGCAGAGAGAGAGAGAGAGAGAGAGAGTGGGAAGGGCGGATGAAGGGGTAGGGCTGGTGGTCGGGCGTCGGGTGATGGATGAGGATGCATCTGAGGCCAGCCTAGAGAGCTCCATTCCCCTTTCCCTGCCTTCCCCTGCCATTTGGGAGCCCGGCCTCGCATAGACGCAGAGACCAAACCTCCCATTCTCACGCCCCTCTTCCTCTCTCTCTCTCTGTCAGCAACATATGCAGCCAGCATCCTTCACTCATTCACTCTACCCACTGACACCGACAAACAGCAACAACAAGCAAAAACTCACAATCAAAGCCAGCCATCTATTCCCAATCAATACAAGACCCAACTGGGACCTATTTGCAGCGCACTCAAGTGGAGAAGCATGCGGCCGGTCTGGAGAAAGGCCACGACTCGGAGGAAGGGCGTCGAGCCTTCGCTGCCCTCCTGGCAGAGAAGCTGGAGCGGGTGGCCTCCCGCGCGGAGGTGGAGTCTAAGATGGAGCAGTGCCTGCGGGACCTGCCCGAGGCTGCCGCGGACCACAAGAAGGCCACCGCCGCCCGCACCGCCGCCGCCCACCAGAAGCCCCCCGAGCTCGGCGCCGGCGACCAGGACGCCGCCATCGGCGCCGTCCTCGACGCACACCTCCACCAGCTCAACTGGGACGACTCCCGCAAGGCTACCCCTACAGCCCTCCGCTCGCCCGGACCCAGCCCCTTTCAACCCCCGCAGCACCATCTGCGGCCCGGCGGCCATGGGCGGACCTCCAGGAGCCCGGACGCCTGGGCCCTGAGCTGCTCCTCTCCCAGCCCCGTCCCGCCGCCCGCCGGCCCCACCACCGCCACCCCCCACATCCGACCCCGCTCCTCCAAACCCTCCACCGCCAACCCCGCCGCCGGCAACCCCGCCGGGCCCGCCTCCCCCAAGCCCCGGGCCGGCGCCTGGCCCAAAGGCGCCAGCGGCCCGCCCTGCCTGGCCGCCACCCTGCTGAACCGGGCCAGCGACACCTCGGGCATCGAGTCCGGCTCCTCCTCCAACCCCAGCCTCGTCTCCGCCTTCCTCCCCACCGCCCCGCCCCAGCTCCCGCCCTCCTCCGCCTCCCTGCACCGACCGGCCGGCGCCAGGAGCCGGCGCGGCCAGCAGCTGATGAGCACTTCGCTCAATCGCAGCCTGCCCCGCCAGCAGCGGAGGCCCTTGGACCAGCCCGGCCATCTCGTCCTCGTCTACTTACTTCCCGATGAGGAGGTACATTCCTTTTCTTCTGGTTGAGGTCCTAGGAGGTGATGATGGGCTGGAATTGAAGGTGCCCTATGCGGTGACCTGCCCCTCCAATCCACAGCTAGGCGGCAGTCTCAGTCTCCGAGACGTCAAGGCCAAGCTCCCCAAGAAGAACCAGGACTCCAAAGAGTTCAAGTAATGCCTCTCTTCCTTTTCTTGATTCACTTGGCTGGCTTTTAAGCAAGAAATAGGCTTGATACTTGAATATGAAGCCTCAGCGCTTGAAATGGCGATGCTCAAGGTGAGCTCTGCTGCAGGTACTTCTTCAAGTGCAAGGATGCGGAGGAGATAGAGATGTGGACGGAGGTTGAGGCGGAGACAGCCACCGTTCCCCTCTGGAACGCCGGCAAAATCATGGCCAAAATCTGTCACCAATGACCTTCCCTGTCCATTGCCTTCCTCCCCTTCCCCCTTACCTTGCCCCCCTCAGTCGAATGTGCAAGCGTCCCGCGAAAAGTGTTAGCCAGCCTGTGGTGGACTCAGATTTTGCTGCGATTAGCCTACAGACGCACTGCCAGTGCAAGAAGCGATTGCCTGCTGCTGTTGGCCTCCTGAACAGGGTTTGCGAGTTCAGCTCTCATCTCTTTCTCTTTCTGCGGTTTCACTTGCCCTCAGCGCTTTTCTGTTGCGATGCTCGTTGGAGACGATTTTGCCGCGAAATTTATCAGAATGCCAAATTATTTCCGGCCGCTTGCCTGGAGTGAAGATAAATGCTACTTTCTTCAGGCCACAAAAATTATTGCAAAAAAGAGAAAGATACAAAATTTGGACGAGTAAAAACACGTAATCGGACACCTCAACAAACCTGCTGAACGAGTAATGTTGATAAAAATCGAGTGGATTGTGCTTCAAGGCGGGGAAATTCAAAATGTGGCATTATAACAAGGTATTCTCGGCTATTGCCAAGATGCGCGGCCCTTGTTCCAAGTAAGCAACGTTATAATCCATGCATAAGAATCACTTCTAGTCAAAATCAGCTGGTTTAATTCAAAAGCCTTAAACATATGCTTGTTCGAATTTTTTAAACATCAAAATTTTAGGTTTTTGGCCACAAAGCGAAATATTACAAATTTGTTTCATAAATTCCTTTTAACAGCTTCAAGACACCACCTAAACAAGCCTAACTGCCAAAATTGAGTTAATTTTTTTGGAAAACTCGGGATTTATAGATGTTTGAATTTTTGAAACATCAAGATTTTGGTTTTTTGACTATAAATCAAGAAATAATAAATTTTTCAAAAATTCCTTTTGCCAGCTTTGAAATGTTACTTAGACGGACGTATCTGCCAAAAATCAGCTAATTCCATTGGAAAACCAGTGATTTATGAATTTTCGTATTTTGAAACATCAAAAAATTGAGTTTTGGGTGAAAATCAAAAAATTTCTCCAAGCCCTAATAATGGGGCCAAGGCAACACCAAGGCGGACTTTCATGCGAAATTTCCGCTAATTTCATCGAAAAACCAGTGATTTACGATTTTTAGTGCTTTGAAACATCAAAAAATTGAGTTTTGGGCGAAATTCAAAAAATTACGCCCATCCCAAAAAATGGCCTGGAGATACCACCCAGAAGGACCTTCATGCAAAAAATTAGCCAATTTCGTTGAAAAACCGCGGAGGCCCAGCCCCGGAAAGACACATATATATATATATATATATATATATATATATATGCGGACAGACGGACGCAAAAATGGGGTAACTGCTTAAGCTGGCCTTGGCCGCCCGCCGCTTCGGGCAGGGCGCCAGAGCTCCTCCGGCCTCCGGGCACGGGTGCTACGGCCCCTACGCTTCGCCTAGCATGCTTCGCATGCTAGGCTACGCTTCGGGGCCTCCGCACCCATGCCCTCCGGCCTCCGGAGCTCTGACTGCCCTGCCCTCCGCGGCAGGCGGCCGTCGGCCGCGCAAAAAGTCAATTTATTGGAAACTTCACGATTTCTGCAATATTGAAGACGCTTTAAGCCCAGCTAAAGGCCGATTACCACGGTGGGCAAGGCAGTCATAGTGAGTCCCAAAGCGTAGCCTAGCAAGCGAAGCATGCCAGTGGAGGCATGCAGGCAGTAGCGCCCGAAGCATACACTTATTGAAGTTACAGCGTTGAGTGAATTCATTATAACTGGTACTATCGGCAAGCCAATTGTAAAGCTCTCATTGAAAATTTCCCTACTTTTTGTGGAGGCTGCTTGTGGGGCATTTTCAAAATCCTTTACATGCGAATGCTATATTCGACCTATTTTGCATGAGGCAGAATGCAGTGGCTTGCATGATGTCGCGCCCACGCATGCACAACCCTCCTATCACCTGCCTAATGTGACATCATTTCATCCAAAGGTCGCAAGCTTATTTGTCATGACTCATTGGCCTGCTTTGTTCGGGTTAATTGGTGCAAAAGATGTGATCCATCGCATGCATCCGGCCGCCCCCGCAGAAAGACAGCCCCTTAAAAGCCTCAACAACAACCCAGCATTTCGTCCAAGCAGCAAGTGTTCCTCACTTTATCAGATTTCACCGGCTGACCCAAGAAATGCACTGTCTGGTGCTGGTAGCGGCGCTGCTGGCCTCTGTGGAGGCCCACCGAAGCGGAATTCCGAGCCAGCAATCGCCATGGGCTCTAGCAAGTCGCAGGTGAGCATCTTTTTCTGTCCGAAGGGGCTGGAAGTCCTTGCCCCACCCCTCTGGTCAAGTTCAGAAAGTGGGAACGAAGACCTCCAACTCCTACCGATATTAGACAGCTAATCCATCCAATCCATTAGAGTATTCTGTCTTTCTAGGCCGGGCCCCCCACTCCGCCACTACCGCCCCTACCCTGAAAGCAAGCACCTAAGCCAAGCTATTCCCGTTGTTCTGAGGGAAGGCAGGGCTGAAGGTAGAATGGAGCTGGCAGAAGTGAAGAGAGATGAAAAGCTCTTCGGAAGCCCCAAGACGAAGAAGACGAAGCCAGATCCCGCTGACTACCTCGAAGTACGCCGTTTAATCCATCAATACTCCCTCAAATTTGGCTAGGCCACCCCCACTTACCCCCACCGTCAACCTGTGCCCCCCTGGCCATTACCTGTTCCAACAAAGGCCACTGATTAATAAGGACCTCAAAAAGAGAGCTCATTAGAAATCAAGAAGAATTTCAACCGAAAGCAGTAGCATGTATATGTTTTGTGAGGTGTAAAACATGTTTTGTGGCATGTTTAGCTTCGCGGTCACCTAATGCGCTCTGCGCCATATACTTGTTTAGCATCAACATTTTACATCCTTTGTCCTATGTTATGCCATAGGGCATATCTTTGGTGTTCGTCATGTCTATATCTCTGTTGGCTCATACCTAAATAAAAGCAGTTCCTGGACCAAAATTTCACAAGAAATACGATATACGATAGCGATGTTTGTTTTCAGGCTTTTGAACCAATGTTTTGAGAAAACTCAATGTTTTGGGGAAATTTCAATTTTTCGTTTTATGGCATTGATTAGTTTTTAGATAAAATATGATAATTTTAGGTAGAAAATTTAAAAACTTTTGGCACAGGTGTCTTAGCTATTGTAGAAAAATCGATCGATACCCAACTTGAGTACTTTTGGGAAGGAAATGAATCTGAAATTTCAGTTCTATGAGAAAAATCGCAAAAAACTCCGACGAAAAGAGGGTCTTTGCTCCCTTAGCGCCAGGCCAATTAAAACTTTAATAATGTGCAATTCATTTGCCGCATTCTCATGATTTAAAAGCTTGCAGGTTTCTACTACAGAGTGTGCTACCTTTTTCCATTTATTTCTAATATTGTAATGCGGCTGTGTCAAACTAATTTGTCCAGTGGCACTGAACAATCAACTGTACCCCATTGGTTGTATTTCTGCAGACAAGCTTGTGCCAGCCATCATTGCAATTCAGCTGCATGGCCGCCGGTACTGCTGTAGGCACTGTCTGCAACAAAACTCCGATTATTCCGTTAATAGAGCTCACAAGATAAGGCGTCTGCGCCCATTGCTCGGTAGCTGGGTTGTTGGCGCGGTTTAGGCGCTGATATTGCAGGCAAAAAATTTTATAAAGTTTGAACAGATTTTTTTCATTGCGTTTTGGATATGTCCTTTCTAATATTGTTTATAAAATTTTGTAAGGGAACAAGAAAATAGTTTTTGGAGCACTCTTAACTTATGTAGGCTGAAACTTATGTATTAGCTTTTCTTTTAATTTTAAATGATCCAGCAAATGAAAATTCTCATTGGCCGGAAAACAAACAATATTTTCTTTGGGGGAAATGGAAAAAAAACAAAATTTTATGGGAGCCAAAATGTAGAATGTTTCTCCACATTTTTGCAACCAACCGAGACGTGGATGAAACGGAGATGAAGCATCCGCAAAAGGATACGCTGATCAGGGTCCAGTCTTCGATCGAGAACCTGCTGAATGCTGGGCAGATTGGGCCGAAGTCTTAGGAACGTTCCTTGGAAATGCAGCCATGACTTTCCAGAGTTAGACATTTCCAGCAAACCTGGACAGAATTATAGTAAAACACCAATTATAGGGCCAAAATTTGATGTAACTAGATATATCGTGTATAATTTACTATAGTGATTAATGTTTGCAAAGAAATTACATGCGCGATTATCTCCATTGCAGCCAATTAAGCCAATCAGGCAGTATAACGTCAAAAACCATTTCATAATATTAATCAAAAATGTTTTTAGTACAATTTTTTTTAAAGATGCTAGGTAGAGGGCGTCTGCGGAAAAGTTGCGATTCATGTGTTTTGCGTTTTTAAAGTCAAGTAGAATACTAGAACAGGGCAGTCCGTAGTCCGCAGGGCATGGTTGCGGAGGTCCAGAAGCATAGCCTAGGTGCAGCGATGGTTACATTTTTCTCAAAAATTTTCATCGAAAGTCAAAAACTTATTATATCTGGTACCATCGGCAGGCCAAATGTGGATCTCTTTTCTCCAAAATTTGCAAATGTCTTGAGTAAAAAGTCAAGGAAATACAATTTCTACTAGTAGAATCTGCTGCTTGGACAGTTGCATTTTGTTTTTGGCGCGCAGTTTAGTGTCTCTTTCCATGCGCGCCCAAAAACAAAATGCAGATGACGCAGCAGATTCTACTAGTAGAAATTGTATTTCCTTGACTTTTTTACTCAAGACATTTGCAAATTTTGGAGAAAAGAGATCCACATTTGGCCTGCCGATGGTACCAGATATTTCTTCTACTTTTAATATAGTATAAAATGTATAAATTCAAATTTTATATTGTTAGTTATATATTCAATTTAAATTTTATTCTATATATAAAAAATAATAAATAAAAAAACTTGTTCAAAAATATATCAAAAAGAAATTATTTAAAATCGAAATACAATTCAAATGTATTGGCTACTAATTTTTGAGAAACAAAAAGAAGTTTCGAAAATGAATTACAATGCTAATTTATTGACAAACTAAAATATTTTTGGAAAAATTTTCTTGGCGCATACTTAGGTTAATCGATTTTTAGGAGAAAAGAGCTTTACTTGTGACCTGCCAATGGTAGCAGTTTAAATACACAAAAATACACAAAAATAAAAAAAGTAGTGCCTGAGAAGGATTCGAACCTACGAGATTCATTCAGCTGGCACACCACTACACCACTACACCACTGATGCATATGCCTCCTTCAATTTACTGAAGAGTTATGAAGAAAAAATAGATGTGGCCTAGGGACCCGGGGAGGGGGGGGGGGGGTGGGGGAAGAAATGAATACCTACTATCGTCCATTGAATAGATGCGGAGGAGAAGAAGAAGAAGAAGAAGAAGAAGAAGGAGAAGGAGTTCGGACAAATGGTTTTAAGGGAATTTCTCTTGTATTCTGTCATTTTTGGGCGATTTCTCGCGAGTTTTGGTTAATTTGCAGATGCTCTTTCTATTGCAACAAAAATCAGAGCAAATGGAGCTTCCTGTGAAGAGCAAGAGCCTTATCAAAATTAAGATCTAGCAATAACCTTCAAAACGTACACCTGGGTCGAAAAGAGGGGCTGGGCGCTGACGGTTCGCCTTGCTCCCTCGCGCCAGCCCAATGCTTGCATCGCTAACTTGTTGGTGCCTAAATGGTGCTCCTAGTTTGTTGTCCTGCTAGCTTGCCAAATTCTTTGGACAAAATTGGGTTCAGAGTGTCAGCAACATGTAATCTTGCCAAATTCCTATGAAGAATCACAAGTTGTTTGCAAAAAGCAGCTTCGAAATACCAGAACAAAGGGCCTATCCCCCGCGCTGAGTAATGTAAAGACAATGTGGCTTGGGCTGATGAACCTGTCCCTTAGTTGGACGCAGACTCAGTGGGCTCTCCGTAGACTCTTCGAATCTCAAAACAAACAACCTCAATTTAGCGAAGAGTGGCATTTTGTGGCGTTAGCTATAGCGCATCCTTTGCACCACGGGGAAACTTTTTTAAACGATCTTTCTAGCCTGCCGAGGAGAGCTCACCAGGGGCCGGATCCAAAACGTCAGACATCAGACATCAGACATGTACAAAACATAGGAGCGTCAGACACCGTCAGACATTGGCCAATGTCCGTTGATCCAAAACGTTGGACAAGTTGTCAGACATTGTCTAATCATGTCTGACGTAGACAGTGTCTAATCTTGTCCAATGTCTGTTGATCCAAAACGTTAGACACAGTGTCTAACAGCGTCCGACGGATGTCTGACGGTGTCTGACGGTTGTCTAGCCCCATGTCTAGTGATCCAAAACGTTAGACATGGCGTCAGACATGCGACACAGTTTGACATTCCTCCTTATGGCCATGTCTGACCGCTTGGGGCGTTGGACACCATTAGACGTCAAACAGAAACAGCCCAAATCTTGCAGTCGTCTTTAGCCTTGGTGCTATTAGGCATGGCCATTGCCCTTTGCTTGGTCTCAAGCCTCGCATAATTCTTTTTTATACTGATTTTGATCACATGTAGCCTGAGTATTTTCTGCATTTATTGTTTGATTGTTTGTTTGGCCCCACGTTTGTGCTAATGCTTGAGACATATCCTCTCATTAGATGTATTCCAGTATAAAATAATAATTCGCTACTGATGTCTGATGAGAATGAAAGATGAAAGATGAATGATGAGAAAGAATGATCTATAAAGGTGTGGGAGATCAAGGGCAAGTCGGAGGTTCGCAACAACGGCGTGAGCGTTGGAGACAGTCTCCACCTGTTTTATCCAGAATTTTATTTTGCAAGAAATTTAAATATTTTTGTTTAGAATACATTTGTTCTTAATGAATAACAAACAAACAGACAAACAAACATAATACCTTGGCTCGAGATATACGAAAAGAGCGCTTAAGAGGCGTTTTGCGAGAAGAGCACGAAGGGCCAAAGGGCCGAGACCCATGGTTTTTTGACCCCCCTTTTTTATGATAGGAATCAAAAGTACAATATGTGGGAAGTAAAATTCATAGATATACTTGGTGTCAAAACTCAATATCCATGGCAGGACAGCTCTGACAAGTTGTAGGTCGGAAAATTTGAGTTTTTGGCGATTTTTTTCATAAAACTCAAATTTCAGACCCATTTTTATGCTAAAAGTACCCATGTTGGGTATCGATCGATTCGTTTACATTAGCTGCATACAACTATGACAAAAGTTTTTAAAGTTTTTACCAAAAAATTTCATATTCTATCAAAAAACCAAATATATGGGATAAAATGAAATTTTGAAGATTCATGAAAACTTGACTTTTCTCAAAATTTTTTGGTTTAAAATCTGGTTTTTGACTTCGCCATCGTATTTCTCGCGAAATTTTGGTCCAGAAAATGTGTTCAAACTTGCCAATAAGGGGTGGCCCAAATGAGATATAGACCCAAACATGACGAGAACCAGAAAAATGCCCTATGTTATAGCATAGGGCATTTTTGCTGATGTAAAATTTTGATGCTAAAAAACCTCCCGCTCTTCAGGAACACGAAACTGCTCAATTTCCTTTTGTGAGCTTATCAACGTAAGCCTTAGGCAGGTACTTGGCAAAAAAAATGCAGGGTTTTAGTTTATATACATGAAAATTTATCCAAAGTGTACGGACAGGTCGAGAATTCGCCCTATGCTATAACATGGGGCAAAGTTGACCAAAAAATTTTTTGCCTTGAATTTTAATTCCAAGGCCATGAATCGATGCTCTGGTCTCAAATACACCTAAAAATATCATTCCTATGCCCAATTTCATCATATTTTGAGATTAAGTGCTTCAATGTTATTTGTTCAAATTGGTCCCAAATGAGAAAAACTACCAAGAGATCATGTTTCAAAATATGATGAAATTGGGCATAGGAATGATATTTTTAGGTGTATTTGAGACAAGAGCATCGATTCAGGGCCTTGGAATTAAAATTCAAGGCAAAAAAATTTTTGGTTAACTTTGCCCCATGTTATAGCATAGGGCGAATTCTCGACCTGTCCGTACACTTTGGATAAATTTTCATGTATATAAACTAAAACCCTGCATTTTTTGCGCGGCCGCAGGCCGCCTGCCGCGGAGGGCAGGGCAGTCAGAGCTCCGAAGGCCGGAGGGCATGGGTGCGGAGGCCCGGGGAGCCTAGCATGCGAAGCATGCTAGGCGAAGTGTAGGGGCCGTAGCACCCGTGCCCGGAGGCCGGAGGAGCTCTGGCGCCCTGCCCGAAGCGGCGGGCGGCCAAGGCCAGCTTAAGCAGTTACCCCATTTTTGCGTCCGTCTGTCCGCATATATATATATACTAGTAATATTGCTCTGTGGCCGCGCGTCGCGCGGCCACAATCTGCAAGTTGCTGCAGCGCAGAAAAATTTATAGAACAGTGTAATGATAAATTCTGCAAGTTTCATTTACAAAATTTGCTAAGTCAATTATCTCAAATCTGCGAAAATTCATGAATGATTTCAATTGGGTTTCACCCACTTTAAAATTGCATCATGGAGGTGTATGTACAAGTATATAAAGCGATTGCTCATTATAGCTCGCTGATTGCATGGATGCATGGATGCACATGGTAAGACAACTTACACCATGGCAAGTTACTCCATAGTTAGACAACTATTGCCAGCTGCACGGATCACATTGCCTCATATTCCTTCTAAATGCTGCCTTAAAACATCAGCTCCCTGAGTAGACCTGAAATCTCAAAAATTGACTTTACTCAATGAGGTTTTTTAGAAATATCTTAATCTAAAGTTGAAAAAGTAAATCAGTGGTCCCTGAAAGAGAATTGTTTTGCCTTGAATTTAAAAAAAAGTCCGCCAAGAATTGTTGAAAATTGGCTGAGCAATGAAGTTTCAAAGTTGAAAAATGTTGAAAATTAGCACATTTTCGACGATTTCTTTATTTTCTAGAGTTCAGGGACAGGTGCAGCGATATGCCAGAGATGGTTCAATCCAAGATCTATCCAAAATGGTATCACATGCCAGGATAGGTGGAGAATCCAGTCGGCCCGAGGTACCCTCCCAAAATGGGGTCACGCACATATAATAAGATGTGTCTTTCCGGGGCCCGTACTCCGCGGTTTTTCAACGAAATTGGCTGATTTTTTGCATGAAGGTCCCACTGGGTGGTATCTCCAGGCCATTTTTTGCGCTTGACGTAATTTTTTGTTTTTCGCCTAAAACCTAAACTTTTGATGTTTCAAAGCATGAAAAATCATAAATCGCTGAGTTTTCAATGAAATCAGCTGATTTTTGGCACTGAGTATCGATTTAGTCTAGGTCAATTTATATCCTGAAACCACAAATGCACAATTGATGAAATTTTTGCAATTAATTGAATTATATTCAAAAACCGTAAAATTTTTACGTTTTTTTCAAAAATTCGAACAAGCAAATATGTTCATGGCTTTTGAATTAAACCAGCTGATTTTGACTAGAAGTGATTCATATGAGATTATCAGTAAGGGTCTACTTGGAACAAAGGCCGTGAATCTTGGCAATAGCCGAGAATACCTTGTTTTGCCAATACCCGCCGTAAGGCTGACGAATTTGATAAAGCTCACAAAAGGAAATTGAGCAAGTTCCGTGTTCCTGAAGAGCGGGAGGTTTTTTTCAGCATCAAAATTTTACATCAATAGAAAATGCCCTATGCTATAACATAGGGCATTTTTCTGGTTCTTGTCATGTTTGGGTTTATATTCTCATTTTTGGGCCACCCCTTATTGGGA
Organism: Ptycholaimellus sp. GST1_10; assembly: GCA_030248095.1. Classification (NCBI taxonomy): domain Eukaryota; kingdom Metazoa; phylum Nematoda; class Chromadorea; order Chromadorida; family Chromadoridae; genus Ptycholaimellus; species Ptycholaimellus sp. GST1_10. The sequence continues at coordinate 25,260 of JASANA010008316.1, forward strand.
AGTTTGAAGACATTTTCTGGACCAAAATTTCGCGAGAAATACGATGGCGAAGTCAAAAACCAGATTTTAAAAACCAAAAAAATTTTTTGAGAAAAGTCAAGTTTTCATGAATCTTCAAAATTACATTTTATCCCATATATTTGGTTTTTTGATAGAATATGAAATTTTTTGGTAAAAACTTTAAAAACTTTTGTCATAGTTGTATGCAGCTAATGTAAACGAATCGATCGTTACCCAACATGGGTACTTTTAGCATAAAAATGGGTCTGAAATTTGAGTTTTATGAAAAAAATCGCCAAAAACTCAAATTTTCCGACCTACAACTTGTCAGAGCTGTCCTGCCATGGATATTGAGTTTTGACACCAAGTATATTTATGAATTTTACTTCCCACATATTGTACTTTTGATTCCTATCATAAAAAAGGGGGGTCAAAAAACCATGGGTCTTCCATTCGTGCTCCTCTCAAAAACCGTGTCTTAAAATCTAAAGCATCATTCAATTGCAGCCAGTCTTGCCGGAAGTTTACTCCAGCGTTCCCATCAGCTGGCCTCAAAAAAGATTTCAACTAAGTAGTCAGGGCTTTAATTTTAGAATACTCTGCTTCATCGCCGTCTTCAGCAAGAATTTCAGCAAAATCTAAGGGGTTCAGGCCAAAAAAATCCATCAAGGTCAAAACCAGCTATTTCCTCTACATGAAAGCCGAGGTAGCCTCCGTTTCCTTGCAATTCAGGACTGCAGGCCTCCCTTTTAAAACTTTCACTATGATGGCTAACTGAGGCAAATTGCATCTTATGTTTTGGATCAGGTGTTAGACGTCTGATGAGACGGCAAATTGTGGCTGAAACTTTTGGATCAGCTGTTTGACACAGTTTGACACAATTCGACAGGGCGTCAGACGTCCAACACCATGGCAAACACTGTCCATCACTTTTGGATCAGCTGTCAGACAATGTCGCACGTCCATTCGATGTCTGATTCGACGTCTATGTCTGTCCATGGCAAATGGCGTCCAACGTTTTGGATCCCGCCCCAGGTGGCCAAAAATGTGACTCCGATGTTGCAATATAGCAAACACACCCTAAATTTCGGCTGCATAGAGCGTGTATTGAAGGCACCGAAAGGCTCGCATGAGCATGACGAAGATGATGAATAGCTCCATGCGTGCCAAACTTTCGCCGGCGCACGCCCGCTTGCCCAGACCAAACGGGATTAGGCCTTCTGTCACTGTCATTGCACCTGCATTGGCTAGGCATTCTTTTTTGAAGATTATTAAATTATTTTCTTGACAATAATTTTGACCTGAAGCTTTATAAATCCTCTCAAATTTCACTGATTGTCTGGCTGTGAATTGAGAGCAGCGGCCGGGGAACTATTGCTATCTGATATACATATTAGAGGCATCGCTGCTAAGCAGATACTCTGGGGGCCAATTGTAGCCATATTGAATAAACTTCGAGTAAACTTTGAGAATAAACTGCTTGCAGCCCGGTATGAGACAAGAAAGCTTACCATCGACGAAGAAACGCTCTGGGCGAAACTCTTGCGGCTGCGGGAAGAGAGCGTCGTCTTTTAGGACGCTACCCACGTTCGGCACTATCACTGTACCCGCTTTCAGCCTCCACTCCCCAACCTGCAACATTTGCTCCATATAACATGCTCAAATTTCTCATTAAATCTTGTACATTCAATAGTGTCAAAAAATGATTATTTAGTGTCGTCCTCACTGTCAATGCTTGAAAGTTCAAATTAGCAAAATTATCAAACTGTGAGGAAAAATGAACCTGCTGATCTCTGGCGAGAGAGTGCTCTAGGCTGATAGGAACGATACTGGCTCTTCGCTGTGTCTCAGCTATCACGGCCGAGCAGTAGGGCAGGTTGCTTTTGTCGCTCATTTGCACAGCTCTATAAATCACCGCATAATTTTTGATTTTGCATTATTTAGGACTTTTTTTATAAAGCTTGTGAAACTTTGTTCTTAATTTCGATCTAGTGCTAAATTTTGGCAACTGTTAAATTTTACAAAAATCTCCTTTCTCACCCTTCGCAAATTTTCTACAGTTACAACTTCGACATTCTGCATAATCACTCAGGTACTTTAAAAATTAAGGTTGTTGACTGCCTACTTGTAAATTAACTTTTTGAAAGCTTTATGGACTAAGAAATTTTAGGTTAGGTTAACGGCTTACTGCTGTAGAAACCTTTTCGCGTCGCTGCCAAAGTAACGGTCGATTTCGGCGTGTACTTTGGCCTGGACCAGTGGATGATAAGCCATGTATAGCAGAGCCCATCTGAATAGCTTGGAATTTTGTTCATCTCTAGTCAAATGTGAGAGCTAGACAACCGAAGCGTAGTGGCGGTTGTTTCGAAGCCTGCTAGCCAGAAATCGGCCACCGTTCTGCTCAGCTGGAAGCGATTGAAGGATGCCTCATCCACCTTTCCCTCTGCCTCAAAAATCCCCCTTTACAAAGCACCAAGCACCAAACAATACTTCATCTCAATTGAAAGGGGTAAAACCTCATGTTTTAGAACTTGACGCCAGAAAGCATCGCAATAGGATTTGGGTTCGCTGCTGAAGTCAGCCTCGTTGATGCTTCGCTCGATCTCTTCATCGAGGAAGCTGAAGACCCTGTCAGAATGCCCCTTGAGGGCGTCGTAGCCAAAGTGCCCGAACAGGGGCACGAAACGCAGCCATGGCCTAACCTGGATTTAGTTAATTTTTGAAGTCAATCTCGGCCATTTTGTGGTCGCATATTTTGCATCCGTTCCCAGTCGTAAAAACAAGTCTCATAAATAAAATTAAAGTAACATTTAGTAACATGACTTGCGGGGTCATCATGGTCTTCATGAAATTGTCCATACTGTCGCAGATACGCTGAATTTGGGCACTCTTCACAGGATAAATTCGCCCGAACATCACCCGACTGATGATGTTCACGATGCACATTGTTGCTGGCCCCTCCACATCGACTGTCCTGCAAAACCAATTGAAATCATGGGAATTTTTTGCAATCATGATCAGGCCAAAGATGTCAGACGTTCAGACATTTTTTATGAAACGATAAATGAAGCCAGAAAAAAAACAAACGCTGACAAAACACATTCAAGATAAGATGCCAATCCGCTCCAATCCCCGACAAATCCGTCTACATTTAGTCAACAGCATGCAATCCATTTTGACCCAGAATGACTGCCGTTCATGAGGCCTTGAATAGCCGCAATAGTGGCGTGGGCCTCCTCTCGAATGGGCTCCTCCAGCAAACTTTTGCCAAAGCCGAAATCTCGCAGTGCGCTGATGCTGAAACGACGCAGCTCCTGCCAACGACGTCCACTGGACAACAGTACGCCCGAATTCCTGGTCAAATAGTTCAGTATTTTGCAATTGTTCAGTTTCCTATCTGCCAGATTTCTTCATTTTTCAATTTCAATAACTGTCTTTACCTGGCCAATCATATTTAAAAAGCATGTTATCGACAGTTTGGGCTATATCCGGTATAAAGAAGCAACGGGCGAGCATGGCGAAAAGTAGCCCAGGCGAAGTTGGGGGGTCGATCGGCGAAGGCGTTTGCCGGCCCTCTGCTCTGGCCAGCAGCCTTTTTGATCCTCATAGTTGGTGATGAAGACCTGCCAAGCCACTCCTGCC
>JASANA010008319.1:0-11249 GCA_030248095.1 Ptycholaimellus sp. GST1_10
GAGGGTTGGAGCCGCGGAGGTTCTTGGAGTGGGAGCCTGGAGGGTTCTTGTTGGAGCCGCGGAGGTTCTTGTTGGCGCCGCGGAGGTCGGAGCCTGCGTGGTTGGCTCCGCGGAGGTTCTTGTTGGAGCCGCGGAGGTTCTTGGAGTAGAAGGAGCCTGCTGGGTTCTTGTTGGCGCTGCGGAGGTGGGATGCTGCGTGGTTCTTAGAGTGGTGGTTCTTGGAGTGGTGGGAGGTATTGGAGCCTGCATGGTTCTTGGAGAAGCGGAGGTTCTTTCGGTGGCCCGAGTTTTTTCTGCAGTTTTTATCCTCAATTTCTATGCTCAAGTTTTCTGACATTATCCCACTCATTTTACTCAATTCATTTTACCTTTTCCTCCAAGTGTGAAGAGAGCGTATTCTAGATATTCCGCATACTCCTCATCCACCTGGACGAAAAAACATGGAAAAGAGGCGTGGAAAGGAATGACGTTTGTGAGGATAGGGCATACATGTACAGGCTCTGAGAATGAAGAGCTCGGCTCCGCTTTTAGCTTCTTTGCAGCATTTTTCAGCCCGTCACTAAACTTATTGATCTTCTCCTCCGCTTCCTACCATTATTTCTATCCGACAAGAAGCAGTGGATTGAGCAAAATACCTTTGTGTCGGGCGAGAGGTGGCCAGAGGGTCGGGGTGCCTGGAGATGGCCAGCCGGAGCAGGGCGAGGCGCTGGGGGGCGGCCAGCTGGTGCAGGAGCTTGGAGGCGGAGTCCTTGGCGAGGGGCCGGAGCGCGGCCGGCAGGGCGAGGAACAAGTGCTTGAAGGCGGTTATCAGCTGGAGAGGGGCCTTGGCGAGGCGCTGGGTGCCCGGCAAGTGCTTGGAGGCGGTCTGAGGCCGACTCAAGTGATAAGTGTAAAGTGATTTTGATTTTTTGGCCTCCCTCGCTGTTGGATATATTCATTCCGCTGAGGCTATCCTTTATTCATAATATTTACACGATATAGCTCAACGGGAAATTCTCCTCCGAACACTTTCCCAAGTTTGCTTTCAGCCATAATTAAAATTCGCAAAACTCGAAATTTCATTGAAATGCAATTTTGCTGAATTTCGGCTGAATTTATAAGCGTACACTCAGTAGTTAGGTTATTTCCAGACAATTGAGCAAGTTTAAACGATTTCTGGCAAAATGCAAATCTTTCTTGCAATGTAAAGAACTTTTTAGGTGGCTTACAACCTTTGCATAGGCGTATTTTTCTCTGTCTGAGACCGCTTCGAATGTAGGCAAGTGTCATAGACGACCTCTGCTGCTTGTTTCAAGCCTCTTTTGCAGCTTTCTGCTCTAAGCCTTCTGTATAGTTACACCGTAAGCTGGTGAACTTCGTCCGCCGGCTGCTGCACATCTTGGCAGAGTCCAAGCGCCTGGGAGGGTGCGGCAGGAGGCTCAGCTTCAGCCTGGCCATCGCCAGGGTCCGTCGACCCTTCAACCTGATGGTGTCCCTTGCCAGCAGGCCCTGCACGCCCGTCAGACTGTGAGGGTTCTGCTGGTTGCTTACCGAGCAGTCTTGCATCCTGGCCGCCAGCGGCAGCTTGGCCGGCCAGCGGCTGTCCAGAGGGTGAAAAAGACCATAGGAGTTGAACTTTAGTAGACTAGGCTTAGCCTCCACTCTCTGGTACCAAATTGTGAAGACACTCTCTGCCTCCACAAGAATTAGCAGGCCAAAAATTGGCGAGTTAATCTTCTAGAAAAGGACTAACAAAGATACAGACATTAACCAGAACGGCATAGATTCCACATAGAAGGCAACAACTTGGCTGTAAAAAAACAAGCATTTGTACCGGGGGGGGTAGGAAGTCTTCGTAGTAAAGTGTTCCATTAATTACTGGCCAACCGTTGGGTCAAAATTGATGAAAATTGGTCAGAAGTTGGCTCTAACACTCTAGTTTATTGTGCTAAATTCGCGTTACAAAATATTAATATGTGCTCAAATGGCAAACGATTAACTGAAAGTACCCAAAAAACAGGTTCCTAATTTGCGGTTTTTTCATATAAACCCTTTTTTCTTCTAACGAACCAATATCACATTGAAATTGCCTCAATTTTTGCTAGCAGTTGACTAATGTACCAATTAAAATTGCAATGAAGTCGAATAAATTGTGGATTTGAAGTTTAGTGGCTAGCAATGGTGGCTAATGAACTGTGCAGAGCCTGCTTGACTGGAGTTTTCCAGCTGCATCACAGAATCCAATGTCACAAAGAAAATTAGAAATACTGGTTGAAATGATATAGTTTTAGCAGAAATAATTTAGCACAACTTAAATTATTGTAGTGGCTAGATGCTGACCAATTTGTGTGTATTTTCTGCAGTGAAAAAACCAAATGCAAAAAACTAATACAATTTTTTTGAAAAAACTTTAAATTGCAAACCTGACTTTTGGGTGCCTTTAGTGAATCGTCTGCCATTTGAGCACATATTAATATTTTGTAACGCGAATTTAGCACAATAAACTAGAGTGTTAGAGCTAACTTCTGACCAATTTTCATCAATTTTGACCCAACGGTTGGCCAGTAATTAATGGAACACTTTACTACGAAGACTTCCTACCCCCCCCCCCCCCGGTAGATATTTCGCACGGTTTCGGAAGTTTGCCATTAATATTTGTTGGTGATCCAATAACATTTCAAGCATTGCAACATTTTGCAGATGCACTTCGCAGTAACGGCAAACGTTCCGAATGGATTTACGCTAGCTCAGCTAAGTATACAAAGCGCATTATGTATCAATGGCATTTGGCTAACACACATTTATTTCCATAAGCCTCCCATTTTAAAAACCGTCTAACATTTATATTTCATGAAAACAAAACATATCTCTAAAACATATCTCTAAAAACAACATGATTTATATCACAAGAAAGTTTAGCAGCTATGTGATTTAAATTCATCCACTGAAAGATATACGGTTGATGTAAATGTATCCAAAATGCTCATAATGTTTGCTGCATCAATTTTATTCTTGACAATAACTTGCACAGCTCCGCCAACTAGCTTTTCTGTTAAATCTATCTGTGGACCAACATATCCAGCAAGGATCATAGTCCCAGGATTCAAACTGATTTTTTTCAAAATATCGCAAACTGTTCCACTCACGTTTAATGGCTAATGTTGATCTATTTTCTGTGGATGACATGGACGTGTAATTGCCGAAAACTCTGATTTTGTGGCCGAAATATCTATAAACAAATCGTGGGTGTTCAACTTTCATTGTAACAAATGAGTGGGCTAAAAATGATTCGCGCTCTGTTTTGGCTATGTCATCTAGAGCAGGAGCTGGGGTGCAATGCTTTTCTAGTACATTCATTTTTGCAGATACAAATTGCTTTGGAGAAACTGGATATACGTCATCTTCAGTGTCAAAAATCCCTTTCTCTGATGCATCGTCCATATCTACCTCACTCTCAAGTGATTGACTTTTTAGGTCAAAGTGGAAATCCGCATTATCGAGTGAATTATCGTTTGTAGGTTGAAAAGAGTGTTTCATAAGACTGTAATTGGTCACCAAACTGAGGCACTGTTCCATGCGAAAAGCAAATGCGACTGTTTGAATTTCTTTTTTCATCTGACACAACCCCCTTTGCAAGATTGTTGCTTGGCACATAAATTTGTGAATCTGATGCTATTTTTTTGGATTTTGCAACATTGCTCAATCGAGTTGACTATCTTCATCAAACAAATTACTTCCGCTTAGCATTATTCAAATACTTTGCACGTTTTGGTGGTTTCTGGCTTTTATTTATAAATATTGACATAATTTTCATATTAGTAGATAATTAAACACGTAATGATGCCAAAATGTGTGAGAAAAAGTATATTTTGAATTCTAAAAAAGTGCTTTGGTGATGATATTGTTAAGAAAATGCAAACCCAAATACGTAAAAGGGCTCGAAATTGCAGATCACAATATTTTCATGGAAATGGTTACATACGCCAAAAAGCCTGTCCTTGGTCAATGTGCATATTTTCCTGGACCCACAGCGTTGTACAGCCTTTGATGCATTCCCATGTGAAAGAGAACGAAATTTTGATGTCCCTTTTCCCCTTAATGTCATGAGATTTCCCTTCAAGGATAGCCCTAACCTATTATTTTTGTTCATAAATTTATCAAAAGTTGATTTAAATATCACCAATGTTATGTCGTATTGATACATTACCAACATCGGAAGAAACGAGTGAAATCAAAATGTGAGAGATAACACGAAATTTGTTAATTGGTCTAAAAATTGATATCGAGGCATATATCTTGATGACGTAATGGACAGTATAGTGAAAAAAATTTGGGTGGATGACTGACATGGGTTTGATTCAGAATCTGCAGCATTCGGTACATTTTGATAAGGTTCATGTGCCTCTGTTAGTGTTGACATATTTTTGGAAAGCAATGTAGACTGCAGCATGCAGCCATTTGCAGCCTCAAAACGATTGCGCATAACTGAGCAGAAGTAAATCAAAATGTTCAAAATAGCTACTAGTCAATGGCGTCTTGGTCTAGCAAAAAAATTGTATCCGCTTTACTTTTTTGCTTATAAATCTACTCCGATAGTTTATTCAAAGCTGTGTTTGTCAGATTTTTGACCGCGAAGCGGACCCGAAGGGCCCGCTTCACGGTCTATCGCCGACTTTTTGTCCATATGTTTATTTATTTATTTATTTCTACATGGAATGGCTGGGGCCGTGCGAATTCTCAACTAATTTTGACAAACTTTTTTATGGAAAGCTAATGTTTGCCTTTACAAATCTGGCAGGGTGGAAGTGGTGCCGGGACCAAAAAAGGGAATAGGACCATCTGAGCGGCACATTTTACCGCGCGTCTTCCAGGCTTGCCCCAATCAGCTACAGGCTGCCAAACGAGATGCCACCAGCAAATCACTCAACGCCTTCTTCAATGTCCCTTCCTTTACTCTTCCTTTACAAGGGGATGGACGAAACGTGGCCAATCTTTGGTAGAAAGGCCAGAAGGGTAGAAAGGCCAGAAAATTGCAATATATAGTTTTTGGGCTGTAGCACCTGTAATCTTGAGATTTGCACAGGCGAGGAGTCTGGCTGCAGCTGAGAAAGAGAATGATCGCTGTCGCCGCTGGCCAGCTGAACGATGGAGAAGGGCTCTGGGAGGACGAGGCTGGCGCTGGCGGTCTCCCCGGTGGACTCTGTCTGTCTGCTCTCTGTCTGCTGGCCGAGGGGGCCTTGGGGACTGTGAAGGCGTCCAAGCTTGGCCTTCTTGGGGGGCGTTAAGGCCGGCAAAGGGAATGGGATCTGATGGGCCGGGGATGAGGTCGAAGGCCAGGCAGCGGCTGATGCGGGCGGTGAGCGAGGTTGGTGTGCAGGGAGCCACTGGGGAACCAAATGAGGAAATGGCGATCCAGGAAGGAGGCTTGCCCACAGCAGCCCAGATCACTTTCTTGCTCTGTCTCCGACGAGTCTGGCATCTCTGATCCTGGCTCCCACCAGGTGAATGCACGCACAGTTGCAGCCTTGCATCCCATATGCCCTTCTGCACGCCAGTATCAAGATTTTTCTTTAGCGCTCACTTTCAACTATCAAAGAATTAGAGACATTAGGAAATGCTGCTAGTAAGTGAAATAGGGCAAGTGTAGATGAGTGCGAGAAGAGCCCGAGAATGGCTGAGGGAGGTGAGAGCGTGGAAGATGAGCTCCTTGGAAGGCTGGTGGAAAGGTGCAACCGCATACCGTCAACTATAACTCAGGCCTGTTTTTTTCACTTGGCTCAAAAATATTGTGACAATATTGAAAAATACGAAGGCCAAAAGTTTCTGAATGCTTTTATTGATACTTTATTGCTGACCAAAAATAAAGCTAAACACTTCGCAACCATATCGGCTTCATAGTCGTTACTAGCATCAAAGCATGTGCCTGCTATTGTCTCCTGCTGGTTTATAATGAACATTTAATGAAAGAAGCTAGGCGCACCTTCGCGTGTACGTTGGCTCCAGTGGGGAGCGCAGGCGGTGCAGAGGCCCCACTCGGACCCGTAGGTGACTGGATCTGGATCTGGCACCGGAGGGTTGGCTCCCGCATTCCGTGCAATCTCAGCCTGGTGTTCTGCCTCTCTGGTTTCCAGGTAACTAGCAGCGGCTATCTCCACTGCCCCTCTCAGATAAGGCTGCACCATCACCAAGTGTTCACCACGGCCTGGTGGAAGACCACACAGACCAGGTAGAAGCAAACGGGTGCCACCATCGTAATTTACGTTTAAAATTACCTATATGGCGCTGTTATTTTGGCAAAAAAACCCTGTAAAAAGCATAAATATAGAGTTGGAATTGAAAAACATGCAAAAAACCCCAAAAAACTGAATTTTTACCCAAAAAGTTGATGTTTCGACCTAAAAACGCGGAAAATGCAGAAACTAGGGGTGCCATGACACTCAGCGGCATCGATTTACCCTAGAACCGTTGAGATCCACACCCCAGATGTTGCCCAAGTGTCTGCAACACTTGCTGGACGGACGACCGACCGTCGGACGGTCGGTCGGACGGTCGGTCGGTCGGTCGGTGTGCGCCCGGACACCGGACATTTTTTTTAAAAAGTTTTTTTGAAATAACTTTTTTAATAAGGTCCAAAGAGGACCCCCCACAATTCGACCACGGCGCGTCGATTGAGCCTATTTGCAGCGCTCTCCGACGTCTGTGTGACGAGCTACAGCCTGCCAAACTTTGGGAAAGCTGCAATTGGTTGTGTTGCTCGATTATAAACAAGTATATGGCGCAGAGCGCAATAGGTGACTGCGGAGCTAAACACGCCACAAAACTACAATTCAGGGAAAAACGTTTATCCAAATCTGTTGAGAATTCGCCCTTTTCCCAGCATACCCCATTTTGCAAACTTTCTACCCAAAAAACTTCTGTTTCAATACCATTACTGGCTCCACCCAGTTAGATGTTCCTAAAATAGTATAGCCCTTCAGGAAAAAATGTCAAAATCTGTTGAAAATTCACCCTTTCCAAGCATAGCCCACTTTTAGACTTTCTACCCAAATAAGTAATTTTTCAACTGCTCCGGGACCGGTTACTCTCCTCCAGATCTTCCTAAAATATTATTACCTTTCAGGGGAAGAAAAGGTTGTCCAAATCCGTTATGAATTGGCCTTTTCTCAGCATACCCCATTTTTAAAAACTTTCTACCCAAAAAAGTAATGTTTCAAATGCTCAAATTCCAGGCCTACCCCTCCAGATCTTCCTAAAATAATATAATGTTTCAGGAAAAAAAGTGTGTCCAAATCCGTTGAGAATTTGCCATTTCTTAGCATACCACATGTTTAACTGTTCTACCCAAAAAAGTAATGTTTCAAAGGTTTGAGGAACGTTTCCACTCCTCCAAATCTACCTAAAATTTTATTATCTTTCAGGAGAAAAAAAGTTTGTCCAAATCCGTTGAGAATTCGTCATTTCTCAGCATAGCCCATTTTTAACATTTCTACCCAAAAAGCAATGTTTCAAATGTTCGGGGACCGGTTCCACCCCTCCAGATCTTCCTAAAATATTATTACCTTTCAGGGGAAGGAAAGGTTGTTCAAATCCGTTATGAAATGGCCTTTTCTCAGCATACCCCATTTTTCAAACTTTCTACCCAAAAAAATAATGTTTCAAATGCTCAAATTTCAGGTCTACCCCTCCAGATCTTCCTAAACTAATATTATGTTTCAGGAAAAAAATTTTGTCCAAATCCGTTGAGAATTCACCATTTCTCAGCATACCCCATTTTCAACCGTTCTACCCAAAAAAGTAATGTTTCAAATGTTCGGGGACCAGTTCCACACCTCCAGATCTTCCTATATTAGTATGAATCCGCCCTCCGCCTCGATTAGTATATCACTCTGTCTCCGCCCTCCTTTTTGCCTCCCCTCCCTCGGCCTACCTCCCTCTGCATCCCATGCCATCTGCACGCTGGCTTCCATCCATCCTGGATCCTATCCCTCTTATCCCCCGGCAAGTCATCCCATCCCTCGTCCAACTGAAGACGCGGCAGTCAGATTTGCTCGGGATGTGTTCATCCCAGCAGCTCCACGACCCAGGCACCCCTCTTCTCGAGAAGTCATCCACAATTCCTACGCTCAGAATCCACGGGCATGGCCCTATCATACCCAGACCATGGAGTGGCCGGATTCCAAGGTGCCGCAGGGAGACGCTCAGAAAGACCACCTTCCATGGGTCCTGCCCAACCAGCGGAAAGAGCAGTTCAAAATCCCATCACACGACCACGCTCAGCTCGGCTCAGATGGAACAGAACCAACAGAGCGCTGGAAGCCGGATTGGATTCTCACGTGCTTGTGCTCCTCGAGCATAGGACAAGGACACCGGCATGCCCTCAATCATCCTGAGCCCAACCCAAGGTCAGGCGGATATCAAGGCTCCCGCTCGTCCACCCACGCATGAACAACTGTTCCTCTCGGCCCACCTGCAGGATGACAGTACCCAAGCCTGTCCAAACGACAACAGGGCCTATCCAAGTAGTCCGGACCAGCCTCGCCCATGGATCATCTCACCACTCGTCAGTGCAACATTCACCCAAGTGCCTCGCTCCAATGTCACTGCTTTTCAACACGATGCCCAAGCGCCAGCGAAGAGGATCACTGGTGATCAGGACACACTCCAGACCTAGCGTCGGACAACAGTGGCCACGAGCCAAGGTCACAGAGCGACACTCTCGACAATAGAGGCGATCCCATCATGCTCACCTTTCCGGCACTACTCTATTCGGATGACTGGACGACAACCATAGACACGCAATGCATCCTCGACTCCGGATCCCAGATGACCATCATTTCCAACCGGATAGCAAGACGGCTAGCCCTGGAGACACGAGAAGTGAAAAGAATCAACACCGGAAGTTTTGGATGCAGGGAGCAGCGTAAGATCAAGATGCGGAAAGTCAGGCTCAACGCCTTAACGCCCAGCGGGTTCGAATTCAGCATGGAGGCTTGGACTCCGGATGGCGAGATCTGTCCTCCACTCATCTTGGAACCGCCACTTCCAGAGGAGGACTGGGACCGGATCCAGAACAGATACCCCGACCTACTGAACATGCCCCCTCGGAGGACGAGACGGGAGATGAAGGTCGACGTCCTCCTTGGACAAAACGTCTTGTCTTTCGTCCTCACCAGCGCCGCGTCGCGGAGCTTCGAGATCCGTCCAGGCCTCTTCGTTTGTCCCAGTCCCTTCGGCTCATTTCTGATGGGAAATGCAACTTCGCCATTCACCGTCAGAGAAGGCTATCACCAGAGGAGTACCATCCTGATGAATGGAGGAACAGAGGACGCAAGGAAGGACGAGGAAAATGATGGACCGGGACCGCGGAAGAGACACTGTTCGAGCCTCGAGAATGTGATCGTCCCCCCCCTCACTCGCCGACGGCTGAGAGAGATCTTGGACAACCGAGCTGATCCCCTCGCCAACCACGGGGCGTCGAGGGAGAAACTGACGGTTTTGGAACGAGACTTGAATCGACGCCGGTACCAACTCGACGAGGAGATCTATGAGACCTTACATCGCTTCGTCTGGACCGAACTGGTAAGGACGAGGGAGCAGCTAGGACGAGGACGTGTCGGAGGGAATTTCACACATCGCTCGTCCTTCAATCGTGGTGGACCTGAGGACATGCTCCAAGATGACGCCGCGGCAGGATCCTCATCAAGCATGCTCATGATGGGAGTGGACTGGAGCGAGATCGAGACGGATTTCTCGATTGCCGATCTCATGAGCGACGATGATCTGGGTCGGACGATCCAGGATCTGAACTTGGGGGAGGCGATAGGAGAACTGCCAGAAGTGATTCTTCCGGAACCAGTCCAGGAGGAGGAGAAGGAAAGGACTGCTGCGGAATTAGAGACCCCGACGGAGGAGAGAGCGGTCCAGCCAAAACCACCGCGAAGGAAGAAGATACCATGGAAGACACCATACGTCTGTGATCTCCTAGAGAGCGAGGCCATAGAGTACTATATGCCGAGACGAGGACGGGAGGAGGGCCACTTGCCCATGAGCAAAGTACTCCAAGTTGGGACCCTTGAAGCTACGCTTCCCTTGGCACACCTCCATCCCCCCCTGGAGCACGACTACGTCACCCCTCTCCCACGAGTGAAGCGGATGAGGACACTCAAGGGGTTCAAGAGAGCCGAAGCCGACTACTTCACCATAAATGTCTACCATCAGACATTCATGCAGTGTCTACAGCAGAGTACGAGACTTAGAGTCTTGAAGCTCCAAGTCATCTCACCCACCATTTGGAACGCTCTGCCACCTGGGGTCGAGGGAGTGGCGGTGTGGAGAGGGACCTTGGGACACCTCACCAAACCAAACGTGAGATGGATGTCCGTTGGCTCAGGCATCTCCGTGACGGACGTGGTGAAGCGAGCTCCCGGACTCAGGAGACTGACCATCTACGGCCGGGCCTATTTCGACACCAAGGACTGGGCAGCCCTATCTCGACTACCCCGGCTCCGAGCTCTTCACCTCGGGTTGGAGACAGCGAAGAAGGATGTAGTGGAGACCCGCTGGAATCAACCACTACCTCAGCTGAGAAACTTAACCTTCAACCGACAAGCCACGATCCGGATGCCTGACCTGAGTAGGCTCACTCCCAACCTCAAGCGCCTTTCACTGCCGCGACTCACATCGGCCGGACCCAAGGAGGAAGCTGGGAAACTGTGGGTAGGAGTCTGGGACATGCTCCCGTCGGGGCTGGCTATGCTGGACATACAGACTCAGGGAACCGAGACGCCTTCCTGGGATATACCCACAGGATCGATCCCGTTGACGGAGCTCAAACGACTGAGGATAGTCGGCCCGTTCGTAGGGCTGAGGGTTCTTGCGCCCAAGCTCGACGCGGCCACTACAGCGGAGATCGAAGATCTGCCGGCGACGGTTACCCAGTTGCAGTACGTGGGGCACGCCTCCGCGGAGGGACTGCTGACACCGACAAGGAGGCTGTTGCGCTTCCCGATGATGACGCACCTCGCGCTACTAGACCTTCACGGTCTAGAAATGGAAGCAGAGGAGCGACTGTTCATCCTGTCGAGGCTAACGCGGGTCACTCATCTCTTGATGGATCGAGCCGCTTGGCGTTCCCTGTTGGTGGTAACTCCCACGGAGGAGAGTCTACTGGGGGAAGGAACGCTTCCAGGACTTCCACCGCCAGAACTGAGGCACCTGAGGCTCCGATGGACCCCACGCTCGCTCTACCCTCGTAGAGAGACAGTACCAGC